>BQNB010007555.1:0-49177 GCA_026074375.1 Tanacetum coccineum
TTTTTTTTCTTTAAACTTACACCAAATTCAAATCCAAATCCTAATCCTAACCCAAATCTAAATCCAAATCCAAATCCCTTAGCAAACCAAACGGGCCCTAAGTCTTCTTGTGCTTCTTTGCTGAGTGCTTTCAGCTGTGTGTTTGTTGTGTGAGAGAGAGCTCAAAGCAATCTTGGCCTTTATTTTTTTTTCTTTGTGCCCAAGTAAAATCATCAAGACCCTTCGTTTCATTGTCCAATGGTGTCACTTAGGATTGCCACAATGGACTTGGTGTTTAGTGAGGTGGGGATGGGTGGTTTTTGTCTTATGTTGCAGGAAAGCAAGCAAAAAGACGATGAACAGTACATAGAGGGATTTGGCAGGTAATGGGGTTTTAATACTCTGTTTTGAGTTATATGCAGGGTAAGGGTTTAAAATTTGGCAAAAATGATCCCTTATAGTGTATAAGTTTATGACATGGGGAGTCCTTGTGGGGTAAAAAGGGTTTAGAGGACTTGGCAGAAATGGCCCTCAAGGTTATATGGTTTTATTTCAAGTTAGGACCTTGTTTGATATAACGATGGTTAAAGGTTAAAGGTATAAGGACTTAACGGGGTTAAAACTGTATTGGGCTTATACTTGTCTTATTTTGGGCCGGTTTGTTATAAAAGGAATTTGGGCTTTTGGTCTTCATATAATATACTAATGGGCTGACCCGACCCATTAAGTATTTCTTCGTTTTTCGGCTTCGGCTTTGACTTTTTGACTTGGGCTTTGATTTTGACTTTTGCTTCATGCTCTTTCCGTTCTCGCTCGGTTTTGTCGTTTTTGGCTTCGTTTTTTCGTCCTTTTGTCGGATATCCGTTTCCTGCACAATATAAGTGAAAACATACAAATACAATGTATTTTTGGTACGTTTTTAGTCATTTAAGTCCGGTTTTAATGGAAAATGGTATGTGTAATTAAGCACATACCAATTACAAATAAAGAAAATCCGAGCATTGCCCTTTCTTTCGCTTTTCCTCGCGTGCAAGGGATGCTTACATTTCGTGCACATAGCATTTCTTAAGGTTGCAGATATTTCATGTTCGCGGAAAGGTATTTCCATTACGGTCTCTAAGCTTATACACTCCTCTGTCCAATGCTTCTGTGAATTCGTATGGTCCTTCCCACTTAGGTCCGAGCTTACCTCCGTCTTCCGCGTGGCTTGCTTCATTGTTCCGGTAGACAAGGTCTCCCGGATGGAAGCTTGTGCTTCGGACCCTGGCGTTACAGTATTTTTTTCCATCTTAGCCTTGCTTCTTGCTTCCTGGATTGCTGTCTGCTCTCTTTTTTTCTTCTAAAAGGTCTAAATTGATTCCCAAATCTTCATTGTTTTTGATCATATCAACTTCCGTGGTCCTTAAGGTTGGCATGTCGATTTCCACTAGGATGACTTCTTCCGCTCCATATGTTAATGAGAATAGTGTTTCTCCATTACTTGACTTGATCATTGTACGATGTGCCCATAAGACGTGTGAAATCTCTTCTACCTAATTTTATTTTTCTCACCTAACCGTGCCTTAATTCCTTCCCCTAAACTTCTATTCGCCCTTTCTACCAAGCCGTTAGCTTGGGGGTGTTTTACAGAAGCAAAGCATTGGCGGATACTTAGCTTTTCACACCAGTCTTTAAATGGGTTATCCCTGAACTGTTTTCCATTGTCAGACACTATTTCTCCTGGAAGACCAAATCTGCATACCACATTGTCCCATACGAATTTTTTAACTTGAGCTCCTGTTATGGTTGTTACAGGTTTTGCTTCTATCCATTTGGTGAAGTAATCCATTGCCACTATCAGGAACTTGACCTTGTCAGGGCCTTCCAGAAAAGGCCCGGCAATGTCGATTCCCTACTTGTAAAATGGCCATGGAGACGTGATGGGTGTTAGCTTTTCCTGTGGGTTCCTTGGCACGGGACGGTGGACCTGACAGTCACTGCATTCTCTTATCAAATTTCTAGCATCCGTGTGCATAGTTGGCCAGTAGTATCCTGATCTTAAGGCTTTTGCTACCACGGATCTTGGTCCAGAATGCATGTTGCATGACCCCTCATGGATTTCTCTCAGAATGTGGTGTTCCTTGAGTGGTCCCACACATCGCAACCATAGCCCAAGAAAGGATTTTTTGTACAGTATTTCATTTATCACTGCATACCTTACCGCCTTGCGGCGTACGACCCTTTCCTTCTTCTTTTCCTCGAGGAGGATTCCTTCCGTTAGGTATTTGTGAACCGAAGTCATCCAAGTGTGTCCCTCCTCTTCTACTACCGCCAACACCTCTATTTCATCTATTAATTTTTCCCTTAGTTCTTCCACAAGTACTTGCTTGCTTAGGTGGGTAAAACTCGTAGATGTTATCTTGCTTAACGTGTCCGCTTTTTTGTTTTCTCCTCTAGGTACTTGTTTTATGGAGAATTCTTAGAAAGTGCTAGCGAGATTTTTTACCTTATCTAGGTATTTGATCATGCTTGATTCTTTTGCTACGTATACTCTATTTACCTGGTTGGCTACGAGTTTGGAATCCACATTTGCTTGGAGATTTTATACTCCCATTTGCCCGGCTATGCGGAGGCCAGCTATCAGGGCTTCATACTCTGCCTCGTTGTTGGTAGCATTGAACCCGAATCTTAGGGCATAGGTGAATTCCATTCCTTCCGGATTCGTGATTATTAAACCAGCCCCAGAACCGTCGACGCATGATGACCCGTCCGTGAATAATACCCATGGGTCCGGAAGTTCTTCCCCTTCCTCCATTGGCGTATCTAATATGTCGTCCTCTGGGCGTTCTATGATGAAGTCCGCCAGGATTTGCCCTTTTACTGACGTTCTCGATCTATATTGAATGTCATGTTCCTCTAATTTAAATCTCTATTTGAGCAACCTTCCTGTAACCTCTGGATTGGACAACAATTACTTTATTGGTTGGTCAGTGATCACAACTACTGTGTGTGCCTGGAAATACCTTTTTAATCGTTTGCTAGCACTTACCAAAGCAAGTATTAATTTTTCCATTGGAGTGTAGTTGATCTCTGGGCCCTGTAACGCGCGGCTAACGAAGTAAATGGGCACTTGCTTCCCATCTATTTCCGTCATTAGGACCGCACTAATGTCCTCTTTTGCGGCTGTCAGATACATGATCAGCTCCTCTTTTCCCGTTGGCGCAGCTAACATTGACAGCTCGGCTATCGATTGCTTCATTTGTTTAAATGCTATTTCTGCTTCCGTTGTCCATTGGAAATCACTTTTCTTCGTGCACTTTTTCAAGGTTTTAAAGAATGGCAAGGAATTTTCCGCAGATTTAGACAGGAATCTGTTTAAGCTTGCCAATTTCCCATTTAACTTTTGCACTCCTTCAAACACCTTGGAGATGGTAGGTTAAGAACCGCTTCTACCTTATCTGGACATACTCTTAGTCTATCCGCATCCACTTTGTACCCCAAGAAAATGCCTTCCCTCATCCCAAAGGCGTATTTTTTTGGATTTAACTTCATGTTTATCTCCCTAAGGGTTCTAAACGTTTCTTCAATGTCTCTGATCACTTCTTTTTCTGTTTGGCTCTTAATGACCAGGTCATCTACATATACTTTTAGGTTTCGGCCAATCTGTTTTTGGAAAGCCTTATCCACCAGGCGCTGGTAGGTTGCTCCAGCATTTTTTAGTACGAACGACATTTTTAAGTAACAGAATATTCCTTGGCTTGTGGTGAACGCCGTATTCTCCTCATCCTCTTTCGCCATTTTTATTTGGTGGTATCCTTTGTATGCATCCAGGAAGCATTTGAAAGGGTATCCGCAGAGGGATTCCACCTTCCAATCTATTTCCGGCAACGGGTAGCCATCTTTGGGACATGCCTTGTTTAGGTCTTTAAAATCCACGCACATTCTCCAATTGTCGTCGTGTTTTTTTACCATAACTGGGTTTGACAGCCAGCTATGATAATGGACTTCCTTCATGATACTGGCATCCACCAGCTTTTCTACTTCTTCATGAATTGCTTTATTTCTCTCCGGTGCTTGCCCCCTTTTCTTTTGTCTAACGGGTAAGAATCCTTCATGGATATTTAGTCTATGTTCGGCTACGTGCCGCGGAACTCCGGTCATGTCTGCTGGTTTCCAGGCAAATACGTCAAGGTGACATCTTAAGAGTTCGCATAGCTCCTTTTGACCTTCTTCCGTCAGAGTCGAGCCTATCGCTATAGTTTGCTCTGGATATTCTGGGTGAATTGCCACCTGGATTTTTTTTCTTCTGTGACTTGGTTAATGATAGGTCGCGGCATTCCTGGTTCTGAAACTATCAAACATTCTAGCGGGACAATCCTGCTACTCCGTAACGTGATTATTCCGCCAACTACTAGAATTTTAGCATTCTGTGTGCAGTGGATGGGATTGCTCGGATCTTCCTTACCCTTGGTCTTCCTATAATCCCATTGTAAGGAGATGGTGATCTTACAACCATAAAGTTCATCCAAGCGGAAGTCGAGTGTTTCTCATCACCTATCTTTACCAGCAGCGATATTTGCCATAGTGGCCATATTATTTCTTCGCTGAACCTGACCAACGGTGTGACTGCAAGGACCATTTGATTTCTAACCTCCGGGTGGAATCTATTAAAGCAATGTTCATACAAAATTTCTGAGGAGGAGCCTCCGTCCACATACATGCGATGTACGTAATAACCTCCTATTTCAGCCTCAATAATCATAGGGCCTTCCGTTTTGTCCTATTCCCCTAGCGGTGGAAAGGAGATTACTGAATTCGGGGAGAAAGTTTGAGTGATTCTTTGTCTTGCTACCCGCTGCCATGATTGTACCATCAATATTGCCAACGGCTTATCTTTCCCTGAGGGTTCCCCCTTTTTTGCTGTCTTTGCCTGGTCTTTTCTGTTATTTTGCTTTAATTCCTTAATTAAATGTGACAGCTTTCTGACCTTTAGCATTTCTTTTATTTGTCTTTTTAAGTGCATACACTCATCAGTGGTATGTCCTACTTCCCCATGAAACTCACAGAATTTGCTAACATTCCTTTTTTCTACCGGGGTTATCATTGGTAAGGGGTTTAAACTTCCTTTTGTCCAAGGCTAGAATTTATTTGGGCGTCTTTGTCAGGAGGGTGAATCTGTCTTGCTTTCGTTCCATCCTTTGTTGGTTCCTGAAGCTTCCCCTCTTAAAGTTTTGCTTTTGTCCAGCTTCTTGCTGTTTCTAAGACGGGAATAACTTCTTTCGTTCGCGATTAGAGGCCGCTACCTCCTCTCTGAGGAATGCCATGGTTACCCTCGTCATTTCATCCACTGACTTGGGGATTTTGTCATGCAATCGTTTAATTAGCTCGGGATTGGTAATTTCGTGCATAAATTCGGAGATTTTCATGCATTCCGGAGCTCTCTTTACATCCCTGCATTCAAGCTTGTACCTCTGCACGAATTCTTTTGTGGATTCCCCATCTTTCTGGTTAATGTTGTGAATTTCGACTGGATCTTTGATACATTTTTTCTGCTGGAGGTAGTTTTCTAGGAATGCTTCTCTTAAATCGTCGTAACTGTCGATTGATTCTTTTGGAAGGTCATCGAACCATACCCTGGCGTTTCCTGTGAGCGTGGAGTTGAACATATTGCACCAGGTTGGCATTGCCCAGCATTCCGTCTTGGCGGCCGCTTGAAAAATTTTCAAATGATCCCCCGGGTCTTCACTTCCGTCATACGTTTGATATGACTAGACATTCGGGTTCTTGGGAAGTCAAAGTAACAGATCCGAGGAGTGAAAGGATCCGTCTCTTCACATACCCATGGTTGGGATAGGTCATCCTCAATGCTCGACTTTTGCTTCTTTGGTTTTGACTTCCAATGCCCTCCTGCACTTCCTTTACTTTCTGACAGTGCTTTTGTTCTTTGCGAGTACTCTCTTTTGTGGCGATGTTCCTCGGAAGCAACTTCTGTTTCTCTAGAGCGAGAACTTTGGTAGCAGCTTTTTGTGTCCCTGCGATTGCTATAGTATGACCTATGCCCTGAGTCTCTTGAATGTGCGGACACATTCTTCTCCTTACCTCCTAGCCTGTGAAACACATATTTTCCAACCTTTTGAACATTGTTCCTCTTTCTGAATCCTTCTTCCTTGGTGATTTGGAACGTCCATGCCTTAGTTCTGGGCTTCCGGACATGCTACGAGCATGCCTAGGTCCCAGCCTTTCCTTAAGGTTCTTTCTTCCGCTCAGCGTTCCTGACTCAGAGTGTCACGAGGTTTCTTCAAAGTTAAGACGAGCTTTTACTGCTTTGAGCTTCTCTTGCTGCACCTTTTCTTTGTGCACTTTTTCAGCTATGATTGGTAGAATCTGATGGTAATTTTTGTCACAATATTCTCGCAGAGCTTCGTTAGAGATGGGTCTGACCGAGTCTGGCGTAGCTTGTTCCTTCCCTAGCGTGTTCCTCACGGCAGACGTGGGTTGGCTAAGCGGAATTTGCTCGTTAGTGCTCATGGTGAGTATTTTAGAAAACGTGGTTGTATAAGCAGTCCCACGGATGGCGCCAACTTGTTAGTACAAAATACATGCTGGGAAGTGAAATGGATTAAGGACGCTTACTGGGCCGGGCCGGTAAGCGTTTGATGGACTGGACCTTGTACTAGAGCAAGTAAAAGGGGTGATTTCCTGCATGTATAAAGAAAATAACCGTTAGTCTTATCGTGGGGACGAACCCCACGATTGGACTCTGGCGTAAGAGTAAGTACTCATGTTGTCAGAGAATGTATGTGTGTAAAGAATGTCAGAGAATTGTGTGCCTTGTGGTGTGTCAGGGGACTCCTATTTATAGGGATACCCAACACTAGGGTTTCCTAGAATTTTGCTTGTAATTGTAGTGGCCGGAGTAGGACCCTTGTTGGGCAAGGGTCCGTATTAATCGTGATTGCGGACGCGGATATCCTTCCATGAGTTATATGCGGAAGCGGCTTAAACCGCCCCGCGTCCGTCTTGCTAGTTCTGGGCCGCGCCAATGCTATCTTGGGCTTAGTTCTGGCCTGGCTATTGGTTTAGTTGGGCCCGGAGCCTATTGCAATAATACGGCCCAGGCCCAGAGGCCTGGTATGCCTATTATACGTCATCAGAGATCATGTGCCTTATGGTCAAAAAAATCTTATCAATCTTTCAAACAAACATCAGTTCCCATTTGGAGATCATGTGCCTTTATGCTAAAATTTGTAAATTAGTGAACTCAAAAGAAGATCAGTGAACTCAAAAGAAGACTCGTTACGAGCCATTTTTTTGCTTTTAACTAAACGATATTTGTAAATCAGAAACAATGACAGAATGAAAGAAATAAAGACCCAACAGCTCCTAACGCGATAATCAGTATCAGAAAAGCTTGTATTGAACATAGAACTCACAGGGATAATTTCGTCTTTTGGTTTCCATACATAGAACTCACAGCTATCGCCTTTTTTTTATTGTGTAGGTGAAATTATAGAAATACTCATCCCCATTACAACTACAGGTTAATCGAGTTGGGGAATATAAGGCGAGAAAAGTTAATCATTTTAGCTAATCAATGTGGGGATGTCGGGAACGTTTTGTTAACATAAGTTCTTTTGAGATTTTGTTAAAAAATGATGTTATGTATATTGATTTTTTGATAATTTCAATTTGTGCTCTTCATTTTTAAATAACACAAATTTTGAGGATTTAACGAAATGGGGGGTTAGTGTGTTAACAGGGAGTGAGAAAAAACCTAAATCGGCTAGATAAAAAAGTTGGTCGCTTTTTTGTGAAAAGAAAAAAGTTGTGTACCTTGATTGGAAACACACAATAAGTTTAGTGCCTTTTGTGTCGTTTACCCCATCGTATGATAATTAAAATAAAAAATCATTAATATCACATGGTGGGATAAGGGGAATTTTACCTATTAAAAAGGTGAGAAGGCAATTTTTATGGAGGAAAGTTCTAGAATGAGGAAGCCACGTCTAGTCATCTTAAACATTGTGAACCGAAGGAGCTTAGAGACCTTAAAGTTGTACCCATGTGTTTAAAGAAAATTGCACTTTTGGCTTTTTGGTAGGCTAAATTTAATGCAAACAAATCCTTTTTTTGAAACTCGTGACACAAAGAAATATTTCGCAATCTTTCCATCGAAGCTAATAGATCTTCATCTCATTGCATCACACTCACGGGTCTCATTAATGCAGAAGAACATTCAAATATAAAATAACATTCTCTAAATCCTTGGGCCACAAGCAAAATGAAAAGTTGGAGGAGAAGTGATTGGTGGGTGAGCATACATGGTTACGATAAAAAAAAATTCGTTTATATTTTTTTCCAACCAAACCATTTTGGAATGATTTGTGAGTTTTACATAAGAAATATAAATGGCCCCATTTCTTGAGACTTTAGCTTCACCAGATCTCTAGTGCCATATGAAACAACAAAATTTCAAAAGATGCTCTTATTGTTATCACATATCAATATTGATCCGCATAAGGACAATTGTATTTAACAAGATTGCAAAAATCGCAAGGCATTAGTCGGGCGATCAGGTATCGCTTAACGATTAATTGGTTGGGCGGAGATCAATTAGGGATTTTTTTAACACGGAAAATTTAACCATCTCACCATATTTGAATCACAAACCATCTCACATGTTTTAAGTAGGACTTGAACTCGCAACCATTTGATTGATGATCTTCACACACAACATGGGGTACCATTATATCAAAAGCCCTTTGATGAGATTAAACAGAGATTAATCGGATTGGAATTTTTATATATAAAATTATAAAAATTTGAAACTATATCTCCGATTTGGCTGATTTAGCCGATTTTTGTCCGGCTTAGCTGATTTATGTCTGATTTGGCCGAATTCTATCCGTAACAGAGTTGGCCAATTTTTTGTCTAATTTAGCCAATTTTATGCCAGATTTGGCTGATTTTTATCCGATTAATCGGTATGTTGACCGACTTTTGACCAAATCGATTAATAAGGCTGATGAATGAAAATCCAGGCGGTTAATCCCCACCTAGCGCCTAGGTGTCGATTGATCGGCCGCCTATGTTGATATTTGCAACACTGTATTTAATGGGTTCCGGACGACAATGGTCAATTCAAAGTAGCTACTTCCACTAGGATACTCATCTCCCTACTTGATAAATGTCCACTAATACGGGCAAGATTTAGTTGATTTAAATATAGTCCCTCTAAAGTTCAGTGTATGCATTGGCTAGCCCTCCGTGAAGCTACTCCAGTAACAAAAAAGTGCTTTTACAGACATGTTTTGATGGCTCCGTTCGAAGATCTATGATTATGGTGCAATGAGCACGTAAAATCTATTTCTACATTGTCAGTGGAAAAATAAGACTTGGAGAAATATTTTTCTTTGGTGGGGAGTGGAATTGGTGTTGCCTCAACCTTTCATCAATTTGTTAGAGATTGGAATGACGGAATGAGTCCTCGGCTTAACAAAGGATGGAAGTTTGCTGGGCCATGCGCAATATGGTTTGCTATTGATTTTGAATCGGGGATAAAAGAAGTGTGTGAATTAAAAAAAGGCTCGTAGCTAAAAAAACAGGTTGGGTAGTGGGTTTTAAAGAGTAATATAAAATTATGTTAAAAAATTATGCAAAATGGAAAAGACCAAAATGCCCCCACTTGGGACGGGCTTAACTGGACATAACGAAAAAAAATCCGACCATTAGAGTTAGGGATGGACGATGTTATGTAGTTTGATTTTAAGAATGGACGAGACAAAAAAAAAGATTAGAGACGAGCTTAAAGATTTCACCCAAACCACGTATAGACGAACCATGCAATTTACTCTTATTCAAATTACTGAGTGTTATATTAGAAGATGGTAACTTTACTCTAGCTATAATATGTTTAAACTTTAACAATGGCGTGCCTCTTTCTGTGAAGTCAGGGGATTACTTTTCAAGTCATCAAAGATGACCCGGATGAGATTTATCTTATACCCCAAAAGAAAAAAAAATATGATTTTTCCTCATCCTATATATTTTTGTCGCGTAAAACTGCAAACTAATATTAACAGATTAGTCTGTCAAAGGGTTTTTAGATACACAGGTTACTAAACTATCAACTTTTGTTCGCCTAAGTTACTAATTTTTTTTTTGTTCATTTAGGTTACTAGACTATCAAAACCGGTTAAATTTGGTATCGAACTATCGGTGACCGGTTGTTAGTCTAAGTGGTTTATATTCCGTTACAATAGTTTAGCGTGGCATTTGATTTTTGACACAAATAAGTTACTAAACTTTGCGAATTTGTTTTCCTAAGTTACTAAACTTTGCGAATTTTTACACACGTTTTTATATACATTTTTATCTACGCATTTTTATACACACATTTTTATAAACACGTTTTCATACACACATTTATAACACGTATTATACATACATCTTTTTATACCCACATTTTTAAAAACACGACTTTTAACACGCATACTAGTACACAGTTTTATACACACCCTTTTTATACAACGTTTTTTGTACGAGAAGCATTACAAAAACTAACAATACCAAAGTGTAACTTAAAGAAAGTTAGGGGTTATTATATGTCGTAACATTAGGGGATAGTTAGTTAGATTTAGTTTTTTCTTTTCACCGCTCATTTCTTGTATAAAATACCTGTACTAGGTTTTTTCATTTTTCATTCAATAAATCACTTTCACTATGTGTTTTTCCTTCAATTCATCGACTGTCAAACAGACTTTATACACACATTTTTATAGACTGTTTTATAAAACACCTTTTTATGACACATGTGATTTTTACACACATTTTTATACACGTTTTATAACACCACGTTTTTAAACACACATTTTTATACACGTTTTTATTCATACGTTTTTATACACACATTTTATACACGTTTTTATACATGTTTTTAGACATACATTTTTATACAAACGTTTTTAACAACACATATTTATACAAAGTTTTATACACACGTTTATATACACACATTTTTATACAACGTTTTATAACTAACTTATTTATACACACATGTTTGTAGATACACATTTTTTATAAAAATGTGTGCATATAAACTTAAAGTAAATATATAATTATATATATATTATAAATATATATATACAATATATCAATATACACAAACACACTACACATATATATATAATATCTATATTAAATGATATATATATACACAAAACACACATAAATATATATATACACATATAATGATATATACACACACAACATATATAATATACACAATATTATTATTATAATACATATACATATATATATATATAACATATATAAATACATATATATACAGATATATAGTACACCCCATAGTTAAAATATATATATATAATAACTGTATATATATATACATATATATATATACAGCAACCACACAACACGACACACACAACAACACACATATATATAAATATAGGATATAAATTATAAATATATATATATATATATATATACACATAATATATATTATACTACATTATATATACACCACACACACACACACACACATCACACACACACAACAATTATATATATACATATATATATATATATACATACATACATACATACATACATACATACATACATACATACATACATACATTTACATTATATATAGAAACATAAATATAAATATATATACATACTATAAATATTAAAAACATAACATTATATATATAATATAAACTAGATATATAATACACACTACATAATACACAACATACATATATATATAACATTTATAAAATATATATATATTAACTACATAAATTATATAATATACATATATACAATTATATAATATATATTATAAAATAAGGGAGAATGTTCTTTTTCAGAACCATTCTTATGCGAAACTGACAGAACCAACCAAAAAACATACATGCAACGCCTTTTAAAAATAAAAAATCCATAAAAATAATCATAATCGTCAATAATCCACACCATGTTCTTCAGTATCATCATGAACTTTTCCTCTTCTTTCACAAAAACCTTACACACGGCCGCAATATTGTTGTTGCACGTCTTATAAGAACATACATGCAAACCTTCAAAGAAAAATTTTGTATTTCTTTTCTCGCTCATTTCTTGTATAAATACCATGTACTATTTTTCATTTTCAGTTCAATGAAATCACTTTCACTGTGTGTTTTCCTCTCAATTCATCATTGTCAACAGTTTTATACACACATTTTTATACACACATTTTAATACACGGTTTTATAAACACGTTTCTATACACACATTTTTATACACGGTTTTATACACACGTTTTTACACATATTTTTATACACACACTTTTATACACAGTTTTATACACACGTTTTTATACACACATTCTTATACACATGTTGTAATAAACATTTTTATAAAACTTGTGCATATAAACGTATGTATAAAAAAATATATAAAATTATGTGTATAAAAACGTGTAAAAAAATGTGTGTATAAAAACGTGTATAAAATGTGTGTATAAAAGCGTATATAAAAATGTGCGTATAAAAATGCATATAAAAACATGGATAAAAACGTGTATAAAAACATGTATTTTCTAGAGGTATTTTTAGATGAACAAAACAACAAACTTTAGTAACTTAAACGAACAAATTCGCAAAGTTGAGTAACATACTTGTCAAATAACCTAATAAGTTTATGAGTTGGATAACTGGGCCCACAAAAAGCTGACGTGGAGAAGGTCAAAACACACTATACCGGTTGCCAGTATTCGAGGTAACCTGAATGAACATACTTTTGTTGTTCGGTAACCTTAAAGTTAAACTTCGATAGTCCAGTAACCCAAATGAACAAAAAAAAGTTTAGTAACTTAGGGGAACACAAGTTGATAGTTTAGTAACCTATCTATCTAAAAACCCGTCTGTCAAATGATTTTAAGACACGTCGTCATGTTAGTGGTGAAACAAACAAATGTTACTAATCGTTATTTTTATACCAAAGTTAATCTCTACTACTTTATAAAACATTTAGCTCTAACTAATTTTAGAAGTCTTAAAATTTTTAAGTAAAAAACATTCTTCTTTAGGAAATCTAATACAAGCCATTAGTCAACCTCACCTTAAAATGCATACGTTTTTACAAGTCAATATGTAACCTAACCTTAAATGACCTTAAATGTATACATTTTTTCATAATAATCAACTGCAACTTTGTAACTGCTCATTAGGTAAAGCATATATAAACTCACACAAAACAACACACCCACTCTATTTTCTATGAAAAAGTCTCCACATTCAGGATTGTTCCCTACTACGGTTAGTTTCTTCTTCTTCATTTAAGTTTTTATTTTTCTTTAACTAATATTGCACGTGATGACGTTTATGGACAACGGCATACAAATGGATTTGTGGTTGCCTGAGTAGGAAACGAGATGTTAGATCTTGCTAACCTATTTTAAATTTTTGGGTTGTTCAGTAGATTATTAATGTTATTCTTGCAGATATCGATAAGTGATTAGTGCATGTATTGATAAGTGGTTAGTGACGTTCACGGGGTATATCAAGATGTTGATGGTGGGGGTGAAAATCGTACCAATTTGGTCAAATTTTTTTCTTGGTTTAATGAGTCGGACTCGGAGTGGATTCGAGTCAGATCGAATAATCTTGGTAATGAGGAGATGATACGTGCAAGTATTGTGTAGTCGTTTGTAGCATAGAACACCTTAGAAAAATCTTATTATTTATTGCATTATTCTTTCTTTGGTATGATTTGTATAACTTATTTCAATGTCCCCAATTTATCTAGCATATTTTAGCTAGCAGTTATATATATTCTTGAATTAATCTCTATCTCTATTACTTTATAAAGCATTTAACCCATTCTAATTTTAGAAGTCTTAAATTTTTTAAGTAAAAAACATTTCTTCTTTAGAAAATCTAATACAAGCCACTAGTCAACCTCACTTTAAATGCATACGTTTTTACAAGCCAATATGTAACATAACCTTAAATGACCTTAAATGTATACGTTTTTTCATAATAATCAACCCATTTAAAAAGTCATTGCAGCTTCGTAACTGCGCATTTGGTAAAACATATAAAAAATAGCCCAATTAAAAAAACTATAATTGTCTCATTTAAAAAAAGTGTAATGTCCCACTAATATTAATAGCCAAATATAAAAAATATTGTAACCTCAATTTATATATAAAGTGAATAAAACACATTTTTTTAAATTCACACCAGATTTTTGTAACAGCCCATTCAAATATTTTGTAATAGCCCATTGAAATATTCAACCATAACCGTCTAGACATTCATATTTTATTACTGCCACAACCACATCTTTTCCTTTTTGTTTGTATAAAAAGCCAACACCTCACTTTTACACATAATTACCTAACATCTTCTCCTTCTTTATACGATTCGAGATCTACCACCTGGTTTAAAGATTGAGAGGTTTTAGTGCTAACATCCGTAACTAGACATCATTAAGTTATATATTAGATTTTATTTATGTTATTTGTTTATGATTTGGGGTTTATTATTCTAGGTTATTGTTTTCATGAAAGAAGTGGCAGTGGTATTGTGAATACCGGACATGAAGAAGTGGTCGGAGGTGGACATCGGATTTGAAGATGAATGATGTTTTTGGTAATTTTCTTCATCCTTATGTGTTTTTTATGTATATTTTTTTCTTTCTTTCATATTTGTTTATAATGTTTTTGATATGATTATTTAATAAATTTGTCTTCCTATTTGGATCTTGTGTTTATTTGGATTGAAATTACTTTTCAGTGTTATTGTTAAAGTTATTGTAATTTTAATTATCATTCATTTGTGCAATTTGCTGCTTAGAAAAAAAGATTTTAACCAAATAACATCCTTGCTTCGCCGCAAAATATAGTCACAGGGTACCGCCTCCGTTGCTAGCAGCGGGGGTACCTGTGGGGTCTTATATGTTTAGTGTCTTAAATTTTTTAAAGGGACCCAAACATTTTTTCTGTTTTTTTTTTGGGGGGGAAAAAAAATATAAAGCCATTTAGTCAATGTTCACCATACACATTTTTTAAAATTCACACCTTATTTAATGTTACGTTTTTTTAACTAGCATGAGTTATTAATAAAACTCAGTAGAAGTAGTTTGTCAACTCCTGCGTCAAAAAGATGTTATTAGCATTTATCGGTCAATTAATCTCATAACCTCCTTCATGAATGCATAGTGGTTACATGACCATAATCATGGTCATTAAGTTAATGTTGAAACAGCTCGTTTAATTAGGTCAAGGTCGTTACAAAACATTATTAGTAAATATCTCTACTACTTTATATAAAAAAATGGATTTGTGAGGTTATATACTATATATATATATATAGTATTATATAGATATATATAGATTTATATATATTTATATATATATATATATATATATATGATTGACATTGATAATCCATCTTCAAAATGTTAATCAAAAAATTAAAACTTCAATGGGTTCTAACACTATGACATACATCATCCGACAAGTCAAATCTTTATCAATCGTTAAGGTAAAAATATATTTTTTATAACCGATTAGGCTCTTGATTATTTTATTCGATTATTATATTGTTAACGATTTATCTTTCACTTTGCTTTTTAGATTAACCCGGATAGCGTTGATAAAAATGATCTAAAGGATGTTCAACTTGAAGATGAAGACATCATGTACGATATTGCTTTAAGTGTTGAGGTAAATTTGGTATATCTTTTGATCTTTACTTCGTTAGTGTCATTGTACTTACTAGCAAGTACCTAAACTATCCTATCAAAAAATGTTACTACATCCGTCTCAAAATAAGTGTCCAGTTTGACTTTTCAGAGTCAGACTGGTTCAACTTTGACCTTACATATTTTGTGTGTGGTATATAATACTTGATGCAAAATATATGAATTGATTGAGTTTTAAGTGTATTTTTCATTGGTGTAACTTTTATCAACTATTATATAACACAAAACAAAATATTTAAAGTCAAAGTTGAACTAATTTGACTCTGAAAAGTCAAACTGGACTCTTATTTTGGGACGGAGGGAGTACCTTTTAATAAGATCGCTCAAACTTTACATTTATTTGTGTATCTATTATGTTAAGACAATAATCTCAACTTGAGATTTTGTGAAGAAGATGAATTATGGCTTAACACTTAAAAAATTTATGGCTCACAATTATAAGAAGGTAATTCACATTTCAATGAGAATATAATATAGCATTACAATAACATATACTCATTTTATTTATTTACTCTACGCACAACCTCTTGATTATGATTGGAAATATGAACAATTGAAGAAAGAGGTACATGAAACCATTGGTATAAAGTAAAATTATTATTATTAAAGCAATGCTAACGTGTTTTGTTTTTATTACAAATTCAAAAAGTTTATGTATTTAAGAGGTTTCTCGATAGGCTCAACGATGATGATGTGATAGCTGTACTACACGAAGATGCTCAAGCTACTTTTGGTGATACCAATGATCCCTTCACTTTTATTTCAATGTTTAAAGATCTTGCGGATAAAAGGATAAAGATATTGCAGCTAATGATGCATATTAATAGTTGACATTTTTGTGTTTATGTCAATTACATTTCATTTTGTATTGACGTTTATCTTTAATTTATGTCTTTAAATGTGCTACTTATGCTATTCTTTTTAATTTGAACCTTATGTTATTTGGATGTGAAATAGTGGCATTGGTTTGGTTTATAGTTATCTTAATTAAAATTTATCATTATTTCGTAAAATTATTATTATAAAAAACATATAAATGATACTTTATAAAACATTTAACCCATTCTAATTTTAGTTACTTGATACCCGCCACCGCATTGCGCGGGTACCCGGCTAGTTACTTTATAAAACATTTAACCCATTCTAATACAAGCCTTAAATGTATATGTTTTTTCATAATAATCAACTCATTCAAAAGGTCACTGCAACTTTGTAACTGCCCATTTGATAAAACATATATAAACTCACACAACAACATATATAAACTCGCACAACTTTGTAACTGGCCATTTGGTAAAACATATTTGAATGTGGAGACTTTTTTTTATAGAAAATAGAGTGGGTGTGTTGTTTTGTGTGAGTTTATATATGTTTTACCAAATGAGCAGTTACAAAGTTGCAGTGACCTTTTGAATGAGTTGATTATTATGAAAAAACATATACATTTAAGGTCATTTAAGGGTTGGTTACATACTGGCTTGTAAAAACGTATGCATTTAAGGTGGGGTTGACTAATGACTTGTATTAGATTTTCTAAAGAAGAGATGTTTTTTACTTAAAAATTTTGAGACTTCTAAAATTAAAATGGGCTAAATGCTTTATAGAGTAGTAGAGATAGAGATAGAGATGGCTTTTCGACAAGTCAAATCTTCATCAATCGTTAAGGTAAAAAATATATTTTTTATAAACAATTAGGTTCTTGATTATTTTATTCGATTATTATATTGTTAACGAGTTATCTTTTCAATTTTGTTATTTAGAAGAACCCGAACATCGTTGACAAAAATGATCCAAATGATGTTCAAATTCAAGATGAAGACATCATGTACGATATTGATATTTACTTCGTTAGTGTCGTTGTAATTACTAGCAAGTACATAATGTATCCTATCAAAAAAGATGTTACCTTTCAATAAGCTCGCTCAAATTTGAAACTTATGTTATTTGGATGTGAAATAGTTGCATCGGTATGGTTTATAGTTATTTTAATTAAAATTTGTCATTATTTCGTAAAGTTATTAAAAAAAACATATAAATAAACAACGTTTGCTCGTCACAATATTTAGTTACCGGGTACTCGCCGCCGTATTGCGCGGGTACCCGGCTAGTAACAAGAAATGCGTTTAGGTACAGTCTCGTACTCTCGTTATAGTTTTCGACTTTTTTCTTAATAATCTGAGTCGGCCCGTTTATAAAGTTATTTGAGATATAACCCAACTCATTGCCATCGTTCTTTTCATTCTTCTTTGTTTTAAAACAAGCAAGATTACTCGCGCGTTGTTGCGGGCGTTAAATTTCCGCGCGTTGTTGTGGGGCATTAATTTATTTTTTCGGTCTCATGTTTAATAGTTTGTTTTTGTTCTTATATTAAATGACAATCGCGCGTTTTTTTTTTTGGCCCAGGCCGATAGAAAGTCGTAAATAGTTAAAAATGAGAGTACGTCCCGTAAATTTGTTTTTTCTTATTTTTGGCCAAAAAAAAGGAGAGGGATTATAAAGTTTTTTTTTTTGCCGATGAACAGTAACCGAGCCCAGTGGGCCGGGTACTGTTCATTTTACTGTAACACGAAGTCAAAAACGACGTCGTATTACTTTTCAAATGTGTATGAAGATAATAAGCTCCAAAAGCCCAATTACAATAACAGTGTCAGTGACCTAGACCAACGAGATGTCGAGATCCGTTCTTAGTTTGTTAACGGGATTAATCTTTTTACTAAAAAAATTTATTTATAATGAATAAAAGGGGTGTTGATCGGTTCGGTTATCGGGTTATTCGGTTTGGTTAGTTCGGTAAAATTTTTTTGGGTCACCCGAAAACCGAACCGAACCGAACTAGAATTCGACCGAACCGAAAACCGAATGACTTGAAATTTATTTTTGGGGTCAATCCGAAAGAAAACCGAACCGAAAAAACGAAAATATTTTGAGGGTCAAAACCACGAAAAAAAACCGAAAAAACCAAATTAAGAAAAATTCCATAGATATTTAGACAAAAATATTTCAAGTCACTAAAAAAGTGTTTAGATTTATTAGGATTAAAATTTTATGGTATTTTTTAATACTATGAGAATATATATAAATTAGATATTATTTATATAAATTCGGTTTTCGGTTCTGATTGTCAAACCCATATCCAACCCGTAAACCGAATTTGTAGTTTCGTTCTGTTCGATTTTGGCAAATTCGGTTCAGTTCTTAGTTCGGTTCAATTGTTTTCGGTTCGGTTTTGATTTTCGGTTTACTCGGTTATTTCGGTTTTTCTGCATATTCGTAGTATTTTTAGGTTACCAATTGTATTAGATCACCCGTGATAAGGAGACTAAGACGGAGTCTTGGGCATCCAATATCGAGTCTTTCCTATTAGGGTCACCGCACACAACGCGTGCTTAAAGAAAAAAGACAAGACTCGGTCGATTGCACGACCGAGTCTCGAGTGTGTGTTTTCTATGATTTTATGTGTGAGTGTGCGTGTTTTCGTGAGGATTATATGTGTTTAAGTGAGTTATATTTTGTTGATGAAGTTTGTTTTTTTATTACACTAAGTTTGTATTAAAGTTATGATGCAGGGCATGTTCGAGCTCCAGCTCCCCTGGCTTAGTCGCCGGTTTTTCGATCAACACGTGAAGTCAAGTGTTTAATTATTTTGAAGAGACTGAAGGGTAAAAAAAGACAATTTATAATTGTCGATCTATCTTTTAAATATTGTTATTTTTATTAAAGATATGTTTAGAGTTTAAGAATTATGTTCTATGATTTGTTTCTATATTTGAAAGTGATTATTGACTTTCTCTTCAAGACACTTTTAATTATAAATGTAATAGGTTTATGTTTTAAAAAGTTTCGACGAATTTATAGAAAAAAGAGTTTTTTCTTTTAAAGTCCTGGTTGAGCACCCTTTTGAAGATTTATCGAATTCCTTATTCGTTGTTTTTGTGTGGTTTTTTGCATTCACAATGGGTCCGCCATCATTTGGTTGTAAAAAAAAGTATCCTTATTACATGTTAAAGTGGTAATAGTAATTACTTGGGAATTACATAGTAAAACATGGTTGTCGAAGCTTAATTTTTAAGCTAGTGGTTATTAAGGTAAAAATGCTTTTTTTTTCAATATATATATATCTTATTGATAGCCCTTATGGCTGTTATTACGATTTTTCATATGAAAAATGATTGTTGTGTCTAACAATGATGCTTAATAATGCACTTAATAATTTGATTGGTTGATTTGAAAAACGATTGTTAGGAATTTTGAGAGAGGAAATACATAATACACATGTACAAGTGATTTATACATTAGACATTTATTTTAAGTCTAAATAACACTACTTTTTCCATATAATAATACAGTACGTAACAGTTAACGCCTAAAACCGTATGTTACTTTGTCTTGTTAGTCAAATTTTTAGCTTTTTTTTTTAACGGCAACTTTATTAAAAAAATAAAAAAACTACGAAAGGTGCTAGAAGTAAGGATTATTACAAGACATAAGATAGGGGTTTCTTTAACAATACTCCAGAGAAAAAACCTTATTTATCTACTAGAAAGCCATAAAAAGGAGGCCAAGAAAAACAATGTCATCAAAAATCGATTCGAACGATTAGGAGGCGAAGGTAAAGACCACTGATTTCGAGAAGCCTAAATCCGCCACCAACAACATAACAAAAGCCCTTCTAAAATTAGATTGAGACGGGGAACGAAAGTTGCTGATAAGGATAAGACCAAGAATCCCAATCCGAGAGAAAGAACAAATCTCCCTGCCAATCCAATCCCACCAACGACTCAAATTTTAACGATAGAACAACCGAGCGCCACGTCACATCGAAAGAAATTTGACCACTGAATACTCTTACACTAGCAGCATTACAAAGAGGTAAACAGATGCCGAATCCTAACAAAAAACCTCTAAGGCTAAGATTAGATTTAGTAGGTAACCTATCACGACGGAGCTACGCCTAGAAAAAACACATTTAACTTTAATAAGAATGAATTTTACCCATCTTCGTTCTGCAACATCCGTCGAAGGGAGAGAAGAAACAAGTCATCAATAAAGTTTCTGATGACTTTAACCTGGAACTATCCATTCCGAAAAATCACAAAGTCCACCATATCCTTGGAGAGATGGAGGACACCGTGTTCATATTGAAGAAAAGAAAGGTCAGTTCAAACTGCTGCCGTCAGCTCCATACGCACGTCCGGCGAAAGAAGATGGAGACGAGAAAGCTACTCATTTTATTAGCACCAAAATTCCTTTAATCCAATTCGAGAGAGCAAAACTCTAAACGGGGAAACTGATAACACAAAGAGGGCTATAGCTAACCATATTCATACCAAAAACTAGTACAAGACCCTGAGTCACCCCAATCCGCTTCTTACAATGGCAAGGAAATCAAAAACCAGAATTCTTTCAAAAGATTTTACTTCACGTAAATAGAGCACCAAATCTGAGGTTGCTTTGAATCGGTCCTTGGAAGATCAACTTTGAGCCTATAAAATCGCATTGAAATAACTTTACACCATAAAAGAGCATCTGCCAGAAATGAAGAGCCCACACCCACTTCACCAGTAGTGCACTCGATTTCAAACGAGAAGAAACTTGAGGAGGCACCAAGACCAACGTTCAGTTTGGACGCTAAGCTTGTCCCAAGATACCCCGAAATCTTTCTATCCGATGAAACAAACACCGTTGAAGAACTTATACTGATAGATTCATAGTCTTCAACACGCCTATTTGGAACTTAACGTAATTGACATATAATCACTTTGGAGAGGACACCCAAGAACGTAAACAGGATTTAAGAGGGTTCAATCTGCGCCTATGGAAAGGGTTTTAACACCTCCAATTTTAGATAAAGGGCTTGGAGTTTGTTCACCAAGCCAACCCAAGCGACTTCCGAGACATACAAGACTCCAACCGTCCACCAACGATAACGAAAAGGGAGTGTTCAAAAAGCACACCGTCTAGTCGCGCCTGCTACAAACAACATTTGAGTAAACAGACACCAAGATTGGCTTTTCTTTAGCAATGTTGATTTAAGACCCGACCGCAAGAAGGAAGCAAATAAGAACTTTAACAATATTATGTAAGTTTGTTAGGAATCAATTTCCAATGAATGGCGATCGTCAGCATAAAAAAGATGAGGAAATATTACCGAGTAATGCAATTGAAACTTTTTAAACAGCCCTTCAGAACAACACGGAGATAGGAGATATGTAAACGACTCCATATTAAGAATGAAAGATAAGGGGCAAGGATCACCTTTGTTTCAAACCAACACACAAAAAGGGAGACTCGGAACGTTTGGAGCTAGCCATTTAACCTCAATGTGGAAAGCCATGGAGGGAAGTAATAGTGCCACGGATCCACCTCCACAATATTGGCCAAACCTCAACGCATGAAGAATATCCAAGAGATAAATATCCCACACGAAACGAATCATACGCTTAGCATAATATCACCTTAAAAAAAAGCTGCTTCTTTTTCTCTTACATCCTAGTAGTTGACATGCTCATTTAAAGATAAAGGACCGTCCAATATATGTCTACTTTAGCAACAAAGGGCCTATTGTGAGTCTCGGGAAACTAAATCGGAAATAACAGTATGCAAGACGTTTAGCTCAAGACTTTCGTCGATCACCTTAATAAAAGCATCCCAATATCAATATTGAATAGGGGCAGAAAATCATTAACGAACTTAGCATCTCATTATACTTTAGGAAATTAAGGCGGTTGAAAGCGAAGTTTACACCCTGGAAACGTACCCACTTAAAAAAATAGTCGAGCATCGCAAAAAATCCGACTTCCCCGCAAGACTCCCATACTTTCGTAAAAAATTCAACGTATAAACCATCGGGGCCAGAACGCCTAAAACCGTATGTTACTTTGTCTTGTTAGTCAAATTTTTAGCTATATGACGGATTTAGGGATTATTTACATAATTGTTCTATGCGTTAGGTATAAACATTGGTTGTTGCCATATTTGGTTTCTCACCCTTTAACTCTTTAGATATTTGGCATACCAAAAATTGAAATTAACCATGTACTTGAACGATTGAATTTGGAAGCAAACAGAGATTTTTGTTTGCTCAAAAGTATTATAAGAAATCCGGGTACAAACGTTGTTGGTGAATATCTTGAAATAGTGATAAAACAATGAGAATCCATAGGAACACTTACCTAACTAACTCTATAAAAAAGATAAAACAATGAAAATTCAATTTAACATGAGACGAAATTCACATTCAAAACCAGGGGACTCTATTTCCTTCATAGTTTGGACAAATTGCATAAAAAGGTATCTATCTTAAGGCCAATGTCAATTAAAGGTACTCATCTTTTTTTTCCTCTTAATTTAAGGTATCGATCTTTTTTTTGTTGCAACGTTAGACAATTAACAGATTTTTCGGTTACATTTCTAACGATCGTTATTTTATTATTGCATCGTTAGTCCTTTATATGATTTTGTTAAAAAAATATATTTTCTTCTTAATTTTAAAACTTAATACACGTTTTATACACACATTTTTTACACGTTTTTATACACGTTTTTACAGACACATTTTTATGCATTTTTTTTAAAACGTGGATAAAATTGTGTGTAAAAACGTGTATAAAAATATGTGTATAAAAATGTGTATAAAAACGTGTAAAAAATGTGTGTATAAAAACGTGTAAAAATGTGTGTATAAAACGTGTATAAGTTTTAAAAATAAGTAGAAAATATTTTTTTTAACAAAATCATATAAAGGACTAACGATGCAATAATAAAATAACGATCGTTAAAAATTTAACCGAAAAACCTGTTAATTGTCTAACGTTGCAACAAAAAAAAAAATCGATACCTTAAATTAAGAATAAAAAAGATGAGTACCTTTAATTGACATTGAACCTAAGATGGATACCTTTTTATGCGATTTGCCCTCCTAGTTTCTTTTCTCGACAATAGGTATTTTTGAATGGGTTTTTCTAACATGTGCCCCAGGTGCACATGTTAAGGTGGGGACATCAGGCTGTGTGTCACAGCCTGATTGGCCAGCAGTTATTTGTGGGGCCTGATAATGATTAATAACAATAACTGCTGGTCAATCAAGCTGTGACACACAGCCTGTGTCTCCACCTTAACATGTGGCCCTGAGGCACATGTTAGAAAAACCCTTTTTGAATAGGTATCAAGCTAGTTCAAATATTCTACAAGCAAATTCCACTTTGTTAACAAAAATTATTCTCCAAAATAGTCAAACACATATATCAGAAACAATAATACCCCCATTTGATTCTGATGAAGATAAAATGTTCAAACATCAAAACAAGGCATACCGATAATCCGATGAGTACTTTTCTTGTACAAAGTCCGAATCACCTTATCACTTGTAATAAACAAATAATTCGTACCAAATTAATTCATAGATACATTGCACTTTGAATGTCACATAATTACATTAGTCTTAATCCTATTGCTAATCCTAATGTAGTAATTATAATGTTAGGCATAGGCCATCGTCATTTCTGGGAAGGTCCTCATTTTGTCATGTTTTATTTTTAAGGGGTAATATTAGAAAAGTTTCTAGATAAAGTAAGGTCCACCAAAGTCTAGTCCTATGTTTTGAAATGGACACGTTCATGCATCTCCGAATCTTAAATTAGAAATTTAGTTTTTATATTGATTGAAACCTTTCACTTTCCTACATTGGCAACTTGCTTCAAGCTTTAAATGAAATATGTAGATACCACTGTAGCATATAATTTGGACATACTCTATTGCCATTGAATGCAGAATTGGCAACCTATTTCATCTTAAGTTCGTAACGGCTTAAAATGGTCCTCACGGCATTCACAATGAAAGATTCATAAAAATGTTTAAAACACATTAAAAGCTTCTTCTTTTTTTCAACTATAAAAAGCATATATTCAAGTAGTCATGTAAATGTGGCCCAAAGAGGCATAAGATCATGAACTTATGCATACTTTAATGCATCTACTATTAAGGATGATTTATATTAATTAGCAAAAAGCTTATACATAGTGACTTGAGTTTATGAAATCAAAAGCATTATAAGAGAAAAGTTCATTTGCATATCAGTTTTTCCTCATATACCAAAGGACAAATCTTCACCATCCATTTGAGTTTGATCTAATGGTGAGGATTAATCTAAGATTTAACTTTATTTAATGGATAAGATTAAACCTTAAAAAAAATCCACCACCCCTTCTTACATTTGTGTTTTTTAATTAAAACACACTTTCACCCTTATTTTTAAAAATCACATACCGCAAAAACCGTAAAACGTTAAGATTTATAAATTACACCATCGTGACGAGCATTTAATTATCTTTAAATAGAGGGGCACTTTCATATACTTTCGACAAACTTTTTTTTTGTTTTTTTTATATTTTTTTTGTTTTTTCTCGTGCAATATTTTGTTTGATATATCACTTGTGATATTACACTAATCTGTAAGTTAGAACACTTCACATGCTTTCGTAAAACGGGTATACATATTTGTGTGGAACTCCAACTGATTCATCGTTTTTGCCATTTAAAAGTACATATCCTTAGCTTTCTAACCATTTATCATACATAATTTTTGGACCTCCAAATCAAAATAGTTTATTTATAGAAGTTGATGAATATCGAAGAATTTTATTTTTTATCGTCCAAAAAACCCGGCATTGAAGTATCACAATGTGATATAACATATTTGTACGTTCGAACACTCAACATGATGTCATGAAATGAGCATAAGATAATAGTGTGTAAAAACATTAACTGATTAGATCATGTTTGACATAAAAATAAACAACTTGTACCATTCTATACCATATTATCAAACACAATTTGATGAAAATTAAATCAAAACACTATAAAAACTAATGTTTTTAAAATAACCATTTAATTCCTACTAACTGTAAAATATCACAAGTTATAAATAAGCATTGAAAAGCAGTTAAAGATTTCAGAATAATCACAATTATTTCACATATCAGCTTTATCCACATGTGAAAATTAATTATAAAATGAAATGAACCTATAACTAAGGGACACATTATAATACCATTATCACATGAAAATTTTATATATATTTTATTTATCGCCGTGATACTATGACATTGTCAGGGTAATAATTGTTAAGTCGACGATGAATCTTAGTTTATAAAGTATAGATCTAGATTTTAATGGTTAGGTTTTAGGGGGTTTGGTATAATAGTGTTAGTGTTAGGGGTTTAAAGGGTTTAGGTATAAATTTAAAAGGTATGTATATATATCACTTGTGATATTTACACCTAGTGTTAGAGGTATTAGGTATTTGAATAGGGTAGTCGTCAAGGGTTTAGTGTTTTTTGTAGATTTAAAGTGTTATAGTATATATCACTGTGATATTATACCTAGTGTTATGGAAATAGGGTTTTTGCATAGGAGTAGAGTGTTTAGGTGGATTATGGTTTTAGTGTATATAGGATTAAGTGGGTGTAACGGGAGAGGTGTTGTAAGGTTTTTGGCACAGGATAACCTGGATATGAAGTTTAGGTGTATAGGTATGTAGGTTTAGTGTTAGAAGGTTTAAGGGTTTTGGTATATCTGGTATAGAGGATTGAGTGGTTAGGGTTTCTGGTATAAGGGATTATATTGTTAAGGGGATTAGTTATTGGTATAAAATTTAAATGGTTAGGGGTTAGTGGTTTTAGTAAAGTTTTCAAAGTTTATATATCAAATATAGATAAATATAGACTATATCTAGTATATATTGATATATATACTATATAAATATAAAGAAAAAATATTATTTAATCACTTGTTATATATATACATAGTGATTTGGATTTAGGGGTTTTATGGTATAAGGTTTAGTGATTATGGTTTAGGGTTTTTGGTATATGGTTTAGTGGTTTAGGGGTTTAAGAATATTTGGATAAATTTTAAAAGTTAAGTAGATAGTACTTGTGATATTTATACCAAGTAAGTAGAAGTTTAGGTTTTTTGTATACAGGTTTAGTGGTAAGGGGTTAGGTTCTGGTATAGTTTTTAAAGTTTTATATATAGATCACTTGTGATATTATACTAAGTAGTTATGGGTTTAACGTTTTGGTATATGGTTTATTGGTTAGAGGTTAAGTGGTTTTTGGTGCTAGGATATATAGTATGTTATATCACTTGTGATTATAATACCTAGATGGTTTAGAGGGTTTAGGTATATATTTTAACTCTAATGTATAGTATATATATACCATTGTGAAAATATACCTAGTATTAAGGGTTAGGTTTTAGTATACGAATTATAGTTAGGGGTTTACAAGGTTTTTTGTATATTATTCTAAAAGTTTTTTTCTGTTAAAGAAGTCATTTGTGATATTAAACCTGTAGTTAGTGATTTAAGGTTTTAGCTAAAGTTTAGGGATAAGGTTTAGAGTTTTGCATAATTTTAAAGTTTATGTATATATCACTTGTGATATTATACCTAGTGGTTAGGGGTTCAGGGTTTTTGGTATATGGTTTAGTAGTTAGGGGTTTAGGGTTTTTGGTATAGTGTTTAGTGGTTAGGGAGGGGGTTTAGTTTTTTTGGTATAGGGTTTAGCGGTTAGTGGTTTAGGGTTTTGGTATAAAGTTTAGTGTATAGCGGTTTAGGGTTTTTGGTATAAGGTTTGGTGGTTAGGGGTTTAGGGTTTTTGGTATAGGTTTTAAAGTTTATGTATATACCACTTGTGATATTATACCTAGTGGTTAGAGGTTTAGGGTTTTTGGTATAAGGTCTAGGGTTTTTGGTATATATTTTAAAGTTTATGTATATATCACTTGTGATATTATACCTAGTAGTTAGTGGTTTAGCGTTTTTGGTATAGGTTTAGTGGTTAGGGGTTTAGAGTTTTTCGCATATATTTTAAAGTTTATGTATATATCATTTGTGATATTATACTTAGTGGTTAGGGGTTTAGGATTTTTAGTATAAGGTTTAGTATTTAGAGGTTTAGGGTTTTTGGTATAGATTTTAAAGTTTATGTATATATCACTTGTGATATTATACCTAGTAGTTAGGGGTTTAGGGTTTTGGTATATGGTTTAGTGGTTAGGTGTTTAGAGTTTTTGTTATAGATTTTAAGGTTTATGTATATACCACTTGAGATATTATACCTAGTGGTTATGGGTTTAGGGTTTTTGGTATAGGGTTTAGTGGTTAGGGTTTAATGGTTAGGGTTTTAAGGTTTTTGGCATAATATCAGTGATAGATAACGTATGAAACGGAAGAAACCATCTGAAAACGAACAAAAACGTGCGAAAACAGACGAAAATAGACAAAAATGTGCGAAAACGGACAAAAACCGACGAAAACATAAGAAAACAGACTGAAACATATGAAAACGGATGGATACGTCTGAAAACGACCGAAAACGGACGAAAACATATGAAAACGGACTATGAAAATGGACGATAACGTGCGAAAACAAAAGAAAACATGTGAAAACGTGCGAGAACAGACGAAAACGTACAAAAACAGACGAAAACATGCGAAATCGTAAGAAAATGTCCGAAATTAGACGAAAGCGTGCGAAAAGGGTGAAAGCGTAGGAAATCGAGCGAAAGCATACAAAAACGGGATAGCGTGCGAAAGCTGAAGAAAACGCGCGAGAGCTTGCGAAAACGCTTGAGAACTGGCATAAACGCGCGAGAGTTGGCGAAAACGCGCGAGAGCTGGCGAAAACGCGCGTGAGCTGACAAAAACACGCGAGAGCTGACGAAAACGCGGGAAAGCTGACGAAAACGCGAGAAAGCATACGAAAATGCGCGAATGCGGACGCAAGTGTGCGAAAACATGCCAAAACGTAAGAAAACGTGCGAAAACGGACGAAAACGTGCGAAATCGGACGAAAACGTATGAAAATGTAAAAAAACGTGAGAAAATGTCAAAAAAACGTAAAAAACAGAAAAAACAGAAAAAACGTAAACAACGGAGGAAACGTAAAAATAGATGAAAAATGGAAAAAAGGCGAAAACGTAAAATAACTGACGAAAATATTAAAAAACGGATGAAAACGTAAAAAAAGGACGAAAACGTAAAATAACTGACGAAAACGTTAAAAAACGGACGAAAACGTAAAAAAATGGACGAAAACGTAAAAAACATCCGAAAACGTAAAAAAACAGACGAAAACATAAAAAACGGACGAAAATGTAAAAAATTAGACGAACACGTAAAAAACTGACGAAAACGTAAAAAACTGACGAAAACGTAAAAAAACGAACAAAACGTAAAAAAACTGACGAAAACGTAAAATAACTGACGAAAACGTTAAAAAACGGACGAAAACGTAAAAAAACGGACGAAAACGTAAAAAACAGACGAAAACGTAAAAAACTGACGAAAACGTAAAAAACTGACGAAAACGTAAAAAACTGACGAAAACGTAAAAAAACGAACGAAACGTAAAAAAACTGACGAAAACGTAAAAAACTGACGAAAACGTAAAAAAACGGATGAAACGTATAAAAAAGACGAAAACGTGAAATAACTGACGAAAACGTTAAAAAAATGGACGAAAACGTAAAAAAACTGACGAAAACGTTAAAAAACGGACGAAAACGTAAAAAAACGGCCGAAAACGTAAAAAAACAGACGAAAACGTATAAGAACGTAAAAAACGTAAAAATACGTACAAAATGTCAAAAAAATCAATTAATTGCAATTTGGGCAAGATTTGCCAACACTACAAATAATGAGGGAGTGGTAGTGTGAGTTTTAGTAAATTTACACTTTTGGTCCCTTCATATATTTTTTAATCTTTAATCATGGCTTTTTAATCTAATAAAATAGATGATCAAAATTTGTCCCTTGGTATGCAGGGAGCTCATGATAGTATATCCCATGTTTATCCAAAATATACAAGGATCAAGAAATAAATGAACATGGGCAGATTAGGAATTTCAGAAAGACGGCTCATAATGGCCCGCATGACATCTAACTTGTATGGATGTTATTTTAAAATGGGTCATTTTACTCCTACCCTTTTTTGACCTTTGTATCATCAATACCTTCTTAACACCCGATCTATTAACAAGACAAGACGGTTTTTCATGTTTTTCGTTTTGTATTTTTTACATTTTAAATATTTTGACTTGTAAAACTTTATAATATATGTTCTGCATTTTTTAAGGCTGTTTGACTCACTCTATTAACAGGAAAAGACAGCTTCATGCTCCGTGTTTTTCACGTTTTACTACTTTTTACCTATTGAACTTTATATTTTCTGTTCCGTTTTTTTTATTTTACAGTTTTATAATATATACAAAATTATAAAAATGAAAAAAATAAAAAAAAAATAAAAAAATTTAGAGAGTATATTAGACATAAAATTAAATAACAAAAAAGTATATGTCTTAAAGTTAGTTTTCAATTAAATGTCAAACACTACATAGTTTAGACAATCACCCTCACTCTCACCTCACCAAATCTGGATTAGAAATCTTAATCCGATTCGTTGTAATTATCCTTAATATTTTAATACGAGCTTTTTTAATTCCCTAAGACAATAATAAAAATAATTCACAAGTCAAAAGAAGTTACTATATTGCAACCTCCTTTCATATTTTTATGACAAGTGTCTAACGAACGATGTGTAGTCGTTATTTAGCCTCATTTTGCAAAAGTGGCAACAAATTCGTTGATCTTGTATTCTTGTACCATGTGGTTCCCTAATTTATTAATCTTGTAATTTGCACATCCCTTTGGAGATGGGCGTCTCTTTCCTTTTTTCTTCTTCTTCTTTTATATACTTATCAATTTTATATTTTTTGGAAAAAGGCTTTTTGCTATTAATGAACCAGTCTTAAACTTTAAATGAAAATTTAACATGGAAAATATTCATTTTGTAAAACAGAAGCATCTTACAATCCAAATTCGAAATAGTTAGTGATTTTATGCATGTTTATGAACTACGAACCGATTTTTGTTAAACATATCATACACGACACATCTAATGCTTTAAATAAATGTGATGAGATAGTTGCCTCGTGCGGACTGTGGTGATAATCTAACCATGACTTGCAACTTGACTTATTATGCTCCACAAATACTTGGATTCATGGTATGAAGTCTTCTTCTAAATCGTATGGAGTCCATAAGTTATTAATTTATTCGTTGAGGTTTAAACGGGATAATTAATCAACTTTATCATTTTGTGATTTAAGAATTAATCACTAGATCAATTTTTTTTAATCAATATGAGTGAATTCTAATAATCTATTTTTCATCAAATAAACTTTTTAAAAAAAAACAACATATCTTATAAATGATAAATCATCAATCTATGAGAAATACATCATCGCGACGAAAATATTTTTATCTTTTAGTAGGGCAATTTAATTATTTTTGACGATTTTTTAGTTTGATATTTTCACCCAGAAAAATCACATATGAATTGTAAAATCAAGTGTGATTTGTTATTTTAAAAATGAAAAATTGACTCTAGAAGCTCTATACTTTTCTATTTTTCCCATTACATGTACTATACTTTGTTTTTATACATAACAACCACTATTTTTTCACACTGTAACCATTTAAAGTGTTCTACTAATTTTATGTTTCTACCAACGATTTAAAATAAAGTGACACTTCATGTGTCTAATGGACATGTATATTTATTTAATATATATTTATTTAATCACCTATCTAATAATAATTTTAAATGAATGATCAAATCCTTGATATATCCTAACAAAGTAATCATTTTGTTTCGATATAATCGATCAAGATCTAGATCAATCTAATCTCTTTTATCTTTTGTGTTTGAATTCGTTATAACCCCTGAAATTGGGATCAATCATTTATTGATTAATCCTATATCGAGCGTGTTAGGCGATTTCTCATATTGGGATATTAGGGTTTAGATCTAGATCTTTCTCCTTTAAATCGATTTCCATTTCCGTTTCCTCTTTTAATTCTCGCCTCCATCAAATCCTGTTCACCTTATTTTGTTTGGTTTCTATTTCTATTTTGAAGCTCTCTTCAATCCAAAGGTATTCTCTGTGGTTTGTCGTTTTGGTATCTTTTGTCCAATGGGAAGTTATAGAACCAAGGAGGATGATGTGGCTAGAATATCCACATCGGTATACATCACGAATTTTTCCGAGACGTTATCGGCTAAGGAGTTATTTCAAGCGTGCAAACAATATGGACATGTGGTAGATTCCTTTATCCCTAATAAAAAATCTAAGAATGGCAAGAGGTTTGGGTTCGTCAGGTTTATCAATGTTTTTAGTGAGGAAAGACTGGTTAATAACTTATGCACCGTCTGGATAGACCGGTATAAACTTCATGCCAATATTGCCCGTTTTCAAAGGCCCGCTGGTAAGAAAGAAGGGGATGGAGGAAAGAAATCTTCTGTTGTTACAGCTCCTAAAGAACATACAAAGACGTCTGGGAAATCAGGTGAAGGTAATTCGTACATGGGTGTTTTGAAAGGGGATAAACGTATGGAGACGGAGGTCAAGAATTCAGGCCCCTCGATTGTGTTGGGAGATGAATGTGTGATGTCTAAGAAAATATCTAATGCTTTATTTGGTAGGGTGAAAGAATTCGCCTCCCTAGCTAATCTTAAAGTGGCATTGGGTAATGAAGGATTTATGGAAATTGTGATTAAATACATGGGGGAACTATGGGTTATGCTGGAATTTAAGACCGAGGAATCGAAACTTAAATTCAAAGATAACATCGGTGCTATGTCGTGGTTCTCTCAAATCATTGAAGCTTCAACTGACTTTGAGATTGAAGGAAGAATAGCGTAGGTGGAAGTGGAAGGTATCCCATTTAGGTTGTGGTGAGGGAACACTTTTGCTCGTATAGCAGATAAATAGGGGAAGCTGTTAGATGTGGATGATCAGGAGGAGATATGTTTCCATTCTAAACGGCTTTGTATTCACATGAAGTCAGGTAAAAGTATTAATGAAGAGTTTAAAATTATTCACCGAGGAAAGATTTATTGGATTAGGGCCAACGAAACACCAGGGTGGGTTCCTGATTTTACTGATGATATAAATGAAGATGATGTCAATTCTATGGACATTGAAGACGTTGCTCAAAAGCCCGGAGATATAGATGAAAACAGTGATGAAGAGGGGGTTCCTGATACTATTTTTGAAGATGAAGATTTGGTGAAAAGTTTTGTTGAAGGAAATCAGCCTGATAAGAACATGGATAAATCAGAAGATCCATTTAACTTATACTCCTTGCTTAACCGTAAGGATCCTTTGGAAAAGAATGTGAACATATCAGATAGTACCTTGAAATACCCGCCGGGATTCACACCATCTGTTCGAAATAGTGATGAAGTAAGACCAGAAAACAAGGAAGAAGTAAATGATGCATACAGTGAATGTTGTGAGAATAACAATTCGAAAGGTAATGGAAACGAATCAATTTCATCGGGGCATTTTAAAGTATCCGAAATACCTAGAACAGGTGGCTCAATGATTGGGTTATTAGAAGAGGTGGTTAAAGTAGGACAGGTTATGGGATACAAAATGGAGGGATGCATATCAAATATGGAAGAGATCATTGGATCACAAGGAGTGGAGGAAGGTTATAGATGAACTTTTTGTCTCTAAACATTCAAGGCCTAGCCCAAAAGGCCAAGAAAGATTGGGTTAAGGAGCTTTGTATCAAGAACAAGGTGAATTTTTTAGCGATCCAAGAAACCAAGATGGAAAAGATGGATGACTTTTGTGTTAAACAATGCTGGGGTAACTTGGCTTTTGATCATATTCATAGTGAGGCGGTTGGGAATTCGGGTGGTATCCTTTGTGTATGGGATCCTAATTCATTTTGTAAAAGTAATGTTACGTTGTCTGATTACTTTGTAATTAATCGGGGTCTTTGGCGTTTGACGGGTAAGAAAATGATGGTTATTGCGGTGTATGCGCCTCAAGAGTGCAAAGAAAAAAAATCTCTTTGGGGATACTTACATCAGGAGATAGGCAAGTGGAATGGGGATGTGATAATCATGGGCGATTTCAATGAGGTTCGTTTTAAGTCTGATAGATTTGGTTCGCAATTTAATCTGTTTGGTGCTCAAAGATTTAACTCGTTCATTTCGGGATCGGGTTTAGTCGAAGTTACTTTAGGAGGGAGCCATTTCACTTGGTGTCATAAGTCCGCTACTAAGATGAGCAAGTTAGATAGATTCTTGGTGTCGAAAAGTGTTTTAAGTGGCTGTCCGAACATTAATGCCATTACCTTGGAGAGATTTTTATCGGATCATCGTCCTATTCTTCTAAAAGAAAATCACTATGATTATGGTCCAACACCATTTCGTTTCTTTCACCATTGGTTAGAAATGGAAGGATTTACAAAATTTGTGGAGGATACCTGGAAGAGCAGTCCAAGTGCGGGAACTAATGCGTTGTCGATTCTGATGAGCAAGCTTAGATTCCTTAAAAAACATATCCGGGAATGGAATAAAGGCAACATGGTTTGTAGGAAAAATGCTAAAGCTCAACTCAAGAAGGAGTTAGAGGTTGTTGATTCGATCATTGACAGTGGGCAAGGGAATGAAGAGGTGATTAGTACTCGTTTGGGCATTATTCATCAGATCCAAAAGTGTGACAGTTTAGACTCGATGGAAATGGCCCAAAAGGCTAAAATTAAATGGGCGGTTGAAGGAGATGAGAACTCTGGGTTCTTTCATGGTATCATTAATAAAAGGCGTAGTATTCAAAGTATTCGGGGGGTTATGGTCGAAGGTACATGGATTGATAATCCGGTAAATGTAAAAAAGGAATTTCTTGATCATTTTGCCAATCGTTTCAGTAAACCTGGTACGCCTGCAGCTTCTCTTTTATTGGACTTTCCAAAGCAGATTTCTCATGATCAACGTTTAAATTTAGAGAGCGAGGTTACTAACGTTGAAATCAAGAAGGCGGTGTGGGAGTGTGGGATGGATAAAGCTCCGGGTCCTGACGGATTCACATTTAGATTTTTTCGCCACTTCTGGTATCTTGTGGAAAGAGATGTATACGAAGCTGTGAGGTATTTTTTTTCTCTATTCCGATTTGCCTAAAGGGTGTAATTCATCTTTTATTGCTTTAATTCCGAAAATACCGGATGCTAATCTTGTCAAAGATTTTAGACCTATTAGTCTCATTGGTAGCATATATAAAATCATTGCAAAAATTTTGACTAACCGTCTTGTTGGTGTCTTGGGGGGTATTATTAATGAAGTGCAATCGGCTTTCATTGAAGATAGACAGATTTTAGATGGGCCTTTTATTTTAAATGAAGTGATTTCTTGGTGTAAGAGGAAAAGAAAGCAAAGTTTAATTTTTAAGGTTGATTTTGAGAAAGCTTATGATTCGGTTCGATGGGATTTTCTAGACGATGTTCTTAGTAAGTTTGGTTTTGGGGAAAAATGGCGTAAATGGATTCATTGTTGCCTTCACTCTTCGAAAGGCTCTATTATTATTAATGGTTAGGTCAAACTGATGAATTTCCCAATTAGGGTAGTAAAGGTTTAAAACAAGGCGATCCGTTGTCGCCTTTTTTGTTCTTATTGATTATGGAATCTCTTCATATTTCGTTTCAAAGGGTGGTTGATGCGGGAATGTTTCAAGGAATTAAAATAGGAGGCTTGGTGAATCTTTCGCATATGTTTTATGCGGACGATGCGGTGTTTGTGGGCGAATGGAGTGAGAGTAATTTATCTTCGTTAGTTCATGTCCTTGATTGTTTCCACAAGGTATCCGGGTTAAAAATCAACATGAGCAAGAGTAAAATTATGGGCATTGAAGTGGATTCTGGCAGAGTTTCTAGTGCGGCATTCAAGCTTGGTTGTCTTGTTTTTTAAGACCCCATTTCTTTATCTTGGATCTTACGTGGGTGGAGAAATGCATCGATTTCAATCTTGGGATGATATTGTGGATCGTGTTAGGAGGCGTTTATCTAAATGGAAGATGAAAATGTTGTCGATTGGAGGGAGACTTACTTTAGTTAAATCGGTGTTAGGATCCATGCCTATTTTTCATATGTCGATGTTCAAAGTTCCCACAGGTACTCTTCGTACTCTCGAATCGATTAGGGGTAAGTTCTTTAATGGGCATGAGACTTCAAGTAAGAAAGTTTCTTGGGTTCAGTGGAACAAGGTTCTTGCTCCTAAAGTAAATGGGGGTCTCGGTGTTTCAAGCCTTTATGCTCTTAACAGAGGATTGTTGTTTAAATGGGTTTGGAGGTTTTTATCCCATGATTCTACGCTTTGGACTAGGGTTATCAAGGCTATACATGGAGACGACGGGAACATTGATGGGATCCCGAGAAATGGAGCAAATTCTTGTTGGGTGAACATTATCAATGAAATTAAGGTTCTGGCGAAAAAAGGAATTAATTTGATGAACTTCATGCGTATGAAATTGGGAAATGGGGTTTCGACTCTATTTTGGGATGACGGTTGGTGTGAAGGTGGTAGACTCAAGGTTAGATTTCCTAGAGCCTATGCCCTCGAAACTTGCAAAAGGATTACAGTGGGGAATAAGCTTGGTCATCCTAATCTAACACATTCTTTTCGAAGAGTCCCTAGAGGAGGAGTTGAGCAATCGCAAGTGGAGGAGATGACTGCTATATTACATTCTGTAAGTCTTAACCATTCGCAGGATAGATGGACCTGGTCATTGACCAATTCTGGTGAGTATACGGTAGCTTCGGCTAGGAGCTTAATCGATTCGAGGTTGCTTCCGAAGGGTGATATGAAGACCAGATGGATTCGTTACGTGCCTATCAAAGTGAATACTCTCGCTTGGAAGGTAATGACGAACTCTTTGCCAACTAGATTTAATATTTCGAGACGCGGCATAGATATCGATACCATGTCGTGTGTCAATTGTGATTTGGGGGTGGAGACTACGAATCATCTTTTCTTTACTTGTGATATGGCAAAACAAGTTTCTAATCTAATTGCTCGATGGTGAGACGTTCCTTGTATTGATACTGCTTCATATGGCAATTGGAGGACATGGATTGATAACATTAGATTGCCGGCTAAGAATAAAAACATGCTTGAAGGCGTGTTTTTCGTGATGTGGTGGCTTTTATGGAATTTTCGTAATAAGAAGATGTTTGAGGACAAGCCTCCTTCTAAGGCGACGATTCTTGATGAGGTTATTTGTAAATCTTTTTATTGGTGTCGTTATAGAAGTAGATCATTGTTTAGTTGGAATGATTGGTTTAAGAACCCATCTCTTATTTCTTTGTAATTGCTAGCTTCTTGCTAGTTTTCTTAATAAAATCGCCGTTCAAAAAAAAATTATTATACTTATAAGAATGACATAAATGTACTTCTGTTGTAACAATGCAACGCCAAAAATGAAAATTTTGAAACACCCAAAAATAAATAAAAATTTGAAAAAAGGAAGAATGTAACGTGATGCAGAATTGGAGAAACAAAGAACGAAAAAAAAGAAGATATAAATAAAAGAAAGCATTACTTAGTTCATTACCCTCAAATTAGAGAGGAATTATGGATTACCCAATAGTGGGTAATGACTCATTGCATTATAGCAAATCAAGCATCACTAATCATTATCATTACCATTCCCTACCCCTTAATACCTTCAACCAAGCACACCCTTAAATTATTCCTATAAGTCATGGCAGCTCCTCAAGGACAATTAGCAATTTTCTAAGAAACCCGATCATAATCATTACCCCACTTGTTTTCTTTCTTTTCCCCTAATATGGCCAACTAACTAACCAAACAAGAGTGAATAAATAATTATTACAGTAATGCTTTCTTTTTTTATTGCATAATCGTAATCATAATTTGTTAACATATATATTAGTCAAAAACAGCAAACAAATTGAGACACTCGATTTTTGCTAAGAAGAAATACATAATGATCTTTTGTCCACTCTATATATTTACGTATATAATAACGAAAATGTTAATCACTTATTATGCCACATGTTTAATTAGCCCCCGTTTGGTCACACGCAAAGTGCCAAAATGATCATTTATAGCTATGATTTTTGTAAAATAGTTTGGCAAAATTATAATAAAAAATCATCTCTTTAGAGAGCAAAAGAGTCAGAGATGTGATAGCTAGTTATTTTTGAAACCATATGTACGTCACTAGTCCTAATTGGCAATTTAGAGTGGTTTACATTTTTATTAGATAAGTAAATGATCGATAATGGTTGGTATCGTAAGAGTGCACGTAAACGGTTTATCATAAATAATCTCCTTTCCATTTACCATATTATAAAAGAAAATAAATGTAATCAAATTTTGAATGTTTTGCCGTAAGAAAAATATTTGTTTATTAATATACTAGTACGTACATAATTATGGAAAGAAAATCATGGTTGCATTGGAAGAAGAGAAGTTCCTTACTCCCTTGTCTTATGGAGATAGTTATTCCCATTGTTCTTCAAATCTTCAAAGACTTCATGTTCTTGTCTCTCTAACACAACATTATAAAAACAAAAAGCCTCATGATAATCACCAAACAAATCATAATGTGATGTCAATCCCCATGTTCATTTAAGTCTCAAAATGCTGCATCCATTATTAATTACATACATGTCAATTGATACTTCATGTTCCTTAATCCCCTAGTAAAGTTTATAATATATCACTAACTATATATAACTATATATAGTCAAACATGATTAATATATATGTTGATAGTACAAAGAAAACAAATTGCAATTGCTACTATTGTAACCTTCGGAATGAGTAAATATGATACTCAACGAGCTCAATATTCTAATGCTTCTGACATACGTACGTTTTTATAAAAATGTTGAATTTAAAAACACTAAAATAGCTAATAACTTTAAAATAAACGACGCAATGAAAAACCGATGTACGCTAAGTCAAAAACAAAAAAACCCTCATACAGCAAAAAAAACATATCTTTCAAATGGGGCCCAACATGTAAAGCCATATAAAAAAACAAACTATTAAACATGAGACCGTGAAAATAAAGTCACACAAAGAAAAAAATAACATAAAAAAACGCTACAGAGACGAAAAAAATAAACCCGCACAAAATAAAATAAAAATTAATGCCCCGTAACAATACGTGAAAAATTAACGTCCGCCGCAATGCACGGGTACCGTTGCTTGTTATTATAAAAAGGAAGGAAAAAGGCTGAAAGACTGGGCCACGACAATTAGCCCAGCGAAAGAAGAGAAAGTCCCATGTTCAAAACGACTTTGTTTTTTAGCGAAAACAAGCAAAAGAACCCGCGCGTTGCGGCGGGGCTAATTTTTTCCCGAATAATTTTTTTTTACGTTTCGGGGGGTTTTTTTTGGGCGATGCGTTATGGCGGGGCTAATTTTTAATATTTTCTTTTTTTGTATGATTCGGGGAAAAAAACTTTGCGTTGGGACGGGCTAATTTTTTCCCGAATATTTTCTTTTTTTGGGACGGTTTTGTAAATTTTTTTACGGGAATTTTTGTGTAAGAAAATCGTAAATAGTTAAAAGGTGAGAGTCCGTTTTCTATTTTTTTTTTTTTTTACTTTGGGCCAGATTTTAGGCTATTTTTGGAATTTTTTTTTTGGCTAATTTTTTCCCGGATATTTTCTTTTTTTGTACGATTCGGGAATTTTTTTTTTACGTTGGGACGGGTTAATTGTTTCCCGAATATTTTCTTTTTTTGGGACGGTTCGATATCCTTTTTTTTAGGCCGATGAATGTAAAAAAGTTGTGAACAATAAAAACTTGACGTGTTTTTTTTGTTAATTTTTTTACGGGATTTTTTTTATAAGAAAATCGTAAATAGTTAAAAGTTGAGGGACCTTTTTTTTTTTTTACTTTGGGCCAGATTTTGGGCCACATTAGTTTGTCGACAAATGTGTATATTAGTAATAATTTTTTTTATATGGCTTATGTGTTTGGCCTCGTGTTTAAAGTGTTTTTTTTTTTGCTATGTGGGTTTTTTTTAATATAATGGGTTGTACGTTTGTGACCATATCGGTTATTTTAAAGTTATTAGGTATCGAAGATGTTTCCGCGGGTATTTTTTTTATCTGAATAATCGAACTTTGTAATATTTTTTTTAACTCCTACTTTGTGCATACAAATTAAAAAAAAAAAAAAAAAAAAAAAAAAAACCCAAAATCGGGCTGGCCCAAAATGGGGGAGCCCGTTACTGTAGCAAAAGCCAAAACGGCGACGTTTTGCACGCCTAATGTGTATATTTGTAATGTGTATATTTATAATTATAATTATAATAACTCAATAGTGTGACGTATTTCGTCGAATCACACACCAATAGAAAAAAGTTCTTTTAAACCTGCTTATTTAGACCCTTTCTAAAAACTTTTTACACGCTAATACCAATATCACTAAAGCAATAAACTACATATCCCTCAAACACAAAATGTTATCTTATATTCCTAATCCATTTCACTATTACAATCACAAACCAAGTATGATTTTAGTGAAAGAAAGTAGGATAGTAGAGAGAGAAAGAAGTTAAGGTTAGGATTAAGAATGATAAGGGTAGGATAAAGACATGAGATGCACATTTAATTGGTGTTAAATAAAATATACACAAAACAAATAGTTTCCGAAGTTCACAATCTCCTCGTCACTAGTCGCATTCAAATCCCATAAAGCAAAAACGATGGTCAATAGTCAAGGGGTTTTCAAACTACACGAGTTAATGCGAATGAAATTTAGTGTAGTGCCTCATAATCTTCATAAACAAGGCAGAAAGATGTATTAACTCGGCCTTCATCGTCCATGAACAAAAATTATGTGCTAAAATTTTAAAATTTAGGTAAAATCAGCACATAATCAAACCAAATATCTCATTTCTATACACCCCCCCCCACCAATCTCATACCCATCCCCCCAATACCCCCCCCCCCCCCCCCCCCCCCCCCCCCCCCCAAAAACAATGACTACCACCCCCCCCCCCCCCCCCCCCCCCCCCCCCCCCCCCCCCCCCCCCCCCCCCCCCCCCCCCCCCCCACTCCCCCCCCCCCACCCCCCCCCCCCCCCCCCCCCCAAAAAAAACCCCCCCACCCCCCCCCCCCCCTAAACACACAACAATTACCCCCCCCCCCCCCCCCCCCCCCCCCCCTTTTTTTTTTTTACAATTATAGGAATATAAATTAAAGGAGCGATAGGATAATGGGGCACGGGTTTATAAATGAAACCTATTTACAAACGGATATGACTAATCATCTCTAGTTAGACAAGGCGGGAATACTACCACTATACGACATAATAAAGTTGATTTATAATTTTTGATCAGCTATAAACAACTAATAAACTCTTGCTTGCATGCCCTTTATTTCTAATTCTTTTATGCAAGACAAGGATACAATGAATCACAATACAGACACATATATACATAAGCATCCTCCACTTGAGATCAACTATCTTCAAAACCTGACTTTCTTCAAATACCCTCTATCCTAACCCACGACTTTTACTAGTGGAACCAAAATAAACCAGCAATCATGGATTAAAGAAACTACAGGTTAGGCTAGGCGATTAGTGTAACGAAACAGCATATATTTGGGTTTAACAAAATTAAAGGAAAGGCTCAGCAGGTTGTACTAGGGGTATCTTGCATTAAAAATGAATGCAACAAAGGGTTTAGCAGGAGGATTGACTAATCAGTGTGAAAAGTCAATATACATAAAACATATATAGGCTATTTAGGGTTAATCCTAAAAATTGCCTTTTATGCTGCTACTCAGATTATTACAGGTGCAGTGCTCATTTTGTGGTCTCGGAAAAGATATATAAGGGCAAGGTTATAAGTCTACTACAACCACGGCACATTCTATTTTTATTGGAATTTATTATATAAGGAGGAAAACATAAAGCTTATTCCTCACATGAAATTGGAATTATTAGGTATGGTGTGTATCAAGTAAGTTTTAAACTGTTAAGTAATAAGCTCTCTCAGTGATCGAAAATTTTATTAATGAAATATTTTTTAGTAAAAACTAGAAAGATAAAGGCAAGTAAAATCAAATGGGTGTTTATTCCTTTCCCCCACTTGAGTCAAACATAAGTATAGAAAAATAAAATATGAAGGGTTAGAAATAAAACAGAAAACTCCCCTGGATTTGCTCGGTAGAATGAAGAGACATCATGTTCTAAGCCATGCTCCAAGTCTGCTTCCTCGAGCAACAACCACCATCACACATATCTCCACCATCCGCCTGAATAGCATTCGACTAGTCCAGTTTGGAATGCTTTCTCGCAGCTTGATTAGTATCCTAGCACCACTCCATGTGCATATAGCTGCAAGAAAGACTAATACCAAAAGCATATGTGAGTTCTAATGAATAGATCTTCTTAGCTTGTTAAGGCTTAGTTAATTTGAATAGATTCAAACTAACTATTGAGAACGACAATGAGTTATTGAATACTACAAGTATGGGAATCTAACTTGTAATACTAAGAAGAACAATGTATACTAAACTTTGAATATATATTGATTGCAAGTATTCTGCCTAGGTTACAGAATAACTAACTATGAAAACTTGATGTGAAAACTGATATATCTAACTATGCCGTAGAGTGTTCCTTGTTACACTTACGGAGAAAACCCTAATGGCTTACAAAACGGGTTAAGTGATCATGCATATCTATTCTTTTTCTAATATACACTCATGGAATATCACTTAAGCCAAGTACTAACTATATAACTAACAGTACAAAAATATATACTGCAGTACTAACAATGGTACTGGCAGTATAACTATGTATCGATCCAGTACTAAGATTATACAGCAGTACTAACCTATACTACATACTAGGCGTACTAAGTGTAGAAGGCTCTGAATCCAAACAATCCTTCCCTAAACTTATGATTTACTCTTCCAAATCTCAACGTTTCTTCTTGTCTTTTAATCTTCTTGTCTGCACTGTTGAGGAATTCTTCCAAACATTCTTCTAGCTTCGTAGTACTGTACTTGTGACCTTATAACCCTTAAAAGTTCAAATGCCATCTCATTTTCATGATCAACCTCTAGTTTTCTGCTTAACATCTTTGATAGCATTTCTTGAGTAAGTGGATACTTCTTCTCTATCATCATGTGAATGGCAATTCCATTGTCCATCAACAAAATATGAATTCCACATGAATCAAATAGTCTCCAGCTTATCAAATTGTATTCATGTTGATGCCTCCAGACTTCATCTTCTTCATCAGGTTGAAATAAGATCTTCAGATCTCCCCATAACATCAAGTCATATCCTTCTGGTCTTGATGTTGCATACCTTTCTTCTACTAGTCTGTGTAGATCCATTACATCCTGTCTGTCAAAATCATCAAGCATCTCACTGAAAATCTTGTAATTCTTGGAACCTCCATCTGCTCTGATGATTTGATAATACATAAAGTTTTCTGTCAGGACATGAGTCTTCCAATCAACTATTGGATACTTAGTACCCAAAGATTCAATTTCCATAGCAAATTCTTCTCTTGGAACCAGATCCAAATAGGCTTTAAGTTCTTCCTTCTCTATATCATCTTCTATCTTTTGCCTTTTTGTACTTTCTTTACTTTGCTTTTCACCTGCTCTTTTCCTTGCAAGTGATTTCTTTCTACTTCCTTTCTTTTCACTACCTTTTTCTTTTTCAGAATCCATGGGTGCAAAGGATTGAATTTGATCTCATTCCTTTTCAAATATAGGTTTAATGTCTTCATACTTCATTCCCTTGAAATAATTCATCTTGTATCCTCCCTGATTCTTCAAGTACATGACCATGTTCTTCCTTACTTCAGCTACAGAGTATGGTCTATTCAGCTGAGCATGGTATCTTAACACTGCAGGATCACTCCAATCAATGACATGAGCTTGATCATCTTTAGCTACAACTCTTTCTTTTCTTGCTTTATTAATCTCTTCATGTAGATGTCTAGCTATTTCAACATCCCTTGTAATCCTCTGAGTCTCTTCTTTATTAAGTTGTTCTTGCAACCTAATAGCTTCTTCATGCCCAAGTCTTTCTTGCTCTAGGTGCTTCTTAATCTTTTTCTGAACAGATTCATCTTCTTCCATAATTGCTTTTCCTTTATCTTTCCTCTTATGTGCACTCCTTCTTATATATACCAAATTTGCAGCAGCAATACTAACTTTTGAAATAACAGTACTATGCTATGCACCAACAGTACTAACTTCTTTTTCTCCTTTTTCACCACTACCTTGATCTTCCACAAGCTCAGTAGGCTCTTCTTCTTCTAGCACTACCTCAGTATCGTTACTAATCTTCTCCTGAATCTCTATATCTTCTTGAATCCATGATGTTCCTTCATCATGTACCAATGAAATAGAGGGGTCTTGATCAATCTCTATAATTTTCCTCCCCTATTTGTAAGGATCCTCCAAGTCTTCTTCATCATCATATTCCACCACTCTTGCCATTCTTCTAGATTTGCTTGCCTTCATAATCTGTTCTAACTTCTTCACTCTTAATATAAACTTTGTAAGAGCAATACTATATGTCTGTTTTATCTGCTTCAAATTAAATTCCAAACCTTCAACCTTCTTAGACAAAGAGGTACACATATCCGTCAATTAATTTAGTGATAAATTACCCTCGTTACGTCCAAGTGAGTGAACAATGTGGAGAGGTGATTCATGGAGCATTGGAACAGCCTCCTCTGCATTAGGTGTGGGTTAAGTATTTGGTGGTTGTGAGGTTGATAGGGTACTGACTGGTGTATGTTGAGGTGATAATGATGGTGAAGATGTTATTCTGGATTGAGAAGTTTCAGGTGCACTGATCATAGTAGGAAATAAAGAAAAATCTATTCCAGAATAACCCCTTAAAACTCTCTTCATATTACTAAAGACTTTTTGTGTAAGGATAGGAGTAGGATATGTTCATGTGTGGGATTGAAGGAGTCTCCTTTGCTTGTTTAACAAGATTTGGATAAATCTTGGGTACATCAAAAACTTGTGTGGGTTTTTCAGATTCTTAATCATAGCATCAAAAATTAGTTTTGAAAAATTGTAAGTCCTGTTTATGGCCATGCAAATTATAACAGTTGTTATATTGCTACTAAACTGCTCCCAAGTAGTTTTCTTAGGGCTTAAGTAGTGGAGGATAGTATGAATTAGAAACTTCCACTGAGGAGAAAAATGACCCTTTTGAAAAGTAAGTTTATCAGAATCAGTCACATACCCCATTAGAGAAAGTTGCTTAAATATCTCTGAATTGGGTAGAGTAGTAATACCACCATTGTCCTCTAACTTTAGATGTCTTCTTAGAGAGGCTTCAGTAATAGTCTTTACTTGTCCATCAATTGTAGCAGTTAGTTCTACCTCTCCATTAGCACGTGTTCTAGCAGTAGTTGTTCTCCAAAATTGCTTAATAAAGGAAACATATATTGTTGGATTCTCTGTGAGGGTGTACTGGATGTGACTAGCATTTAGAAAATGAATGATCTAATGAAACCCTTCACTTCCTTCAGACTTCTATAAGTAGGCCACCATGTTATGCTTGTCGCAAAACTCTAAATTAGCCATGTGATTAAGAAAATATTAAATAAACTTCTAGGATGAGCTCGTTTATGTGAGTATGAAAGCTTGGCAAAGTTAATTGAAATTATATTAAGAGCACTTAGGGTTGTAATTTGACCGACTGAATGAAATTTGATCTTATCTTAAAGAAATCTTACTAATTTATAGAAAGATCATGAATTTCCAATTAGTCAAACCCTATAGGCTATGTTGTTGGCAGAAATATCTCAACGGGTATATTAAAATAAGGAAATTTTGTTATGCCTCAAACAGTACTAATGGTAATGTAGCAGTACTAAGTTTAGCCTAACAGTACTAACATTAAGCCTAGCCGTATTAATATCACCCAGCAGTATAAAGATATGCCTGGCAGTACTAACTTAATACTAGCAGTACTAACTTAATACTAGCAGTATTAAGTTTATGCCAAGCAGTATTAACTCTAATCTCATTCCAATGTAGATTCTCACAATCTCTCTTTCTATTTTTATACTCGCAGTATCGCTCAATTCTTTTTGCTCACCAATTCACTCTTTTTGTTTTTAAGCACACATCTCTCTTTCTGTTTTTGGCTCACAACTTCTCTTTTTTCTTTTATTCTCACCAAAATTTCTCAATTATCAGACAATTTTGTACAAGGTGCCATCAATTATTTTAGTTTCATACTGTCCTCCCCACTTCCAAGTGTGTTAACTCTTGAGAGAGGTGGGTCATTGGACTTTTAGATGCAGCCTCAAACCTAGTTTGAGCATCTACATCCCTAATGTTGTTTCTTGGCACCTGGGACCACTACCTGAGTCAATTCCCTAAGAACTTAGCTCATTAAGTGTTGTCATGGATTGGGTCTTAGTTTATGTTAACACTGTCCTGCTCTGCTTCAAAGCTAGAAGCAGCAGTGGCAGCCCTTTCCATTCTGTCACCCAACTCCTTATAGACAACCTCATCACCAACCTTTATAGGGGGACCACCAGACTGAGGTATCTTAGTGTCCCGACCTCTTTTGCCTAGCAATACAAATTATCCTTAGCAATATTAATATTTTTCATAACAGTTTTAACTCTGTCTTTAATAATTATACAACAACATGCCTCTATTCATCACAAGCACACTAGAAAAGACTAGATAGACATGTGAGAATTCATGAGGATCCATGTTTATGTAAAACCCATGAATAGAAGTTAAGAACTGTTAAACCTCCCCTCAACCAATGTAGCTACAAATTAAGCATACCAATGCTTGCCACCAGAAAATTAAATCTGCTTACATCAAATGCTTTAGTGAGAAAATTTGCAACATTATGATCTGTATGTATTTGACCATCTCAATCAGTCTCTTCTCATAAGAGTCTCTAATGAAATGATGCCTAATCTCTATATGCTTTGTTTTAGAATGATAGACAGGATTCTTGACAACACAAATAGCACTCTCATTGTCAACACGAATCTTTGTCTTCATAAAATTAAATCCATAATCCAACATCTGATTTTGGATCCAAAGCACTTGACCACAGCAATGAGAAGCAGCAATGTATTCAACTTCAGTAGTTGAGTTAGCCACCACAGTCTGCTTTTTACACTGCCAAGAGATTAACCATGAACCAAGAAATTAACAACCTCCTGTTGTGGATTTCCTGTCTAAGCTGGCACATGCATAGTCACTGTCTGAAAAAGCTTCCAATATAAGAGGAGAGTCCTTAGGATACCAAAGGCCCAATTTAGGTTGACCTTTTAGGTATCTAAAGATTCTTTTTACTGCATTCAAGTGGGAAACTTTTGGCTGAACTTGAAATCTTGAGCAAGCACAAACTGAGAACATAATATCTGGTCTAGAGGATGTAAGATACATCAATGACCCAATCATTGACCTGTATAAATGAACATCAACATCCTCACCATCTTTATCTTTTGTTAAAGCTTTATGAGTTTCCATAGGAGTACTAGCTGACCTTATACTAAAAAAGCCAAATTTCTTCAGGATCTCACCAACATACTTGTCCTGACTAATGAAGATTACATCCTCTTTCTGCTTGACTTGTAAACCTAAGAAGAAAGTAAGTGCTCCCATTGAACTCATCTGAAACCTGTTGTGCATAATCTGCTCAAACTTATCACATAAAGACTTCTTAGTTGAACCAAAGATGATGTCATCTACATATACTTGAACCAGTAGAATATCACCCTTAAGTCTCTTTATGAACAAAGTCTTGTCAATTTGTCCCATGTGAAATCCATTATCCATCAGATAGGTAGAGAGTGTCTCATACCAAGCTCTAGGAGCTTGATGTAGACCATATAAGGCTTTCTCTACTTTGTACCAATAGCCTTTTTACCCCTAGGTAAGTCAACTAGTGTCCAAACCTTTTTGAATCTTGAACTGAAGCAGTTCCTCTTGCATTGCTTTAACCCAACTTTCATCATCAAGGGCTTGAGATATCTTTGTGGGTTCATGTTGAGAAAGGAAACAAGCAAATAAGCAGTTTTGGAAATCTTTGTGATTTTTTCTTCTCTGCTTTTGAATGTAGCTAATCATAGCATGTTCTCCAGAATTCTTCTTTGTCGTGCCCCTTGTTTGTAATGCTGACTTTGGATCCCTAATAATCTAAGCTTTAGGATGAATAGAGTGTACTCTAGTTGTGGTAATATGACTGACAACAGTGGAAGGTTCCATGTTGTTGAAATCAGCCTCTGCACCCACACTTTGATCAGCATAAGGAGTATTGAGAGTTTCCAAGTCATGATCATCATAGGCATTGCCAAAAATGCCAGTACTTTAAATTTCAGCAGTATCCTCCAATTTAGGCATTAGCAGTATTAACTGGTGTGCTAACAGTATTAAAACTGTTAGTACTACTAGCTCTAGTAATCTTCTCCTGAAGAAGCTGGCTATCACACTGAGCTTCAAACTCTTTTCTAACAGCATCTGATTGCTCTGTTGCCTCCTTCTCTTGATCCATCATCTTATCAAGAACATTCTTCAAGGCTTGATCATGCTCACTTGCTGGTTCTTGTATAGTCTTTTTACAAGCATCATCATTAACTGTATCATCCTTAGCTTTGTCATCTGAGCTTTTGTAGCTTGAAGAAATAGATGACCATAATGGGAATACAATATATTGTTAAGTAGACACATTCTCTTTTATAGTTTGTCCAGCATCAACATTTTTCTTCAAACCTGTATTGCCATTAGTTTCTTGTGGACCTGCATTTTAGTTAGTTTGATTCCCTGCAGTAACTGGTTGATAATTCATAGAATTTGTTAAGGAATCAATATCAAAAAGCCAGTGAGGTCCTTGCCCTGCAACATTTGGTTTATTTTCAAGAAAATTTACATGCAGATTCTCTTCAACTTTTCTAGTTTCAGTGTTAAATACCCTGAAAGCCTTGCTATTAACAGAGTGCCCAACTAAAAACTCTTCCTCAGCCTTCCCATCAAACTTGCCTAAAGGGTCTAGGGTATTTAGGATGGTAACACGACATCCAAAAGGTCTCATGAAACTTATGCTTGGTGCTCTGCCAATAATAAGTTCATAGGGTGTCTTGTTATGAGGCTTGGTCACTAGAACCCTATTCAAGACATAACAAGCAGTATTAACTGCTTCAGCCCAAAATACTATAGGTAGAAGTGAGTCTGCTAGCATAGTCCTAGCTGCCTCAATCAGGGTCTTATTATTTCTCTCAGCAACACCATTTTGTTGTGGAGTTCTGGCAATACTATATTCCCTTTTTATCTCTTTTTGCCCACAAAATTCATCCATTTCTCTGTTTTTGAATTATGTCCCATTATTAGACCTGATTTACAGATGTTGGTCTAAATAAGTCCATATGCAACATTAGTAAAGGTTGGCTGATAGAGCTCACATGTTTGGTCTTACAGGAGGCTTTGTGTTGCTTTCCCTTATGACAAGCAACACAAGTATGGACATTTTCAAAAGTCTTTGAAGGAAGACCTCTTACAAGGTTTCCCTTCACA
>BQNB010007555.1:53049-93122 GCA_026074375.1 Tanacetum coccineum
ACAAACATATAAAGAAAAAGACACTTAGCTACCTTTTACTTATCGTATATATTAACTAGACTCGACACTAATACTAACAGATGGTGTATCCAAACTGCGCAAGTGGAATAATCTTAATTTAGATAAGCATTTTAAAGCTGCTTATCCAAATTGCTTATCCATAAATCAAGCGTTTTAGGGGAGTTTGAGATAGCTTATGTTAGAGTGCTTAAGTACATAGAATGCTCAAAATTCGGAGAACATTTAGAATTGCTTAATTAAGTGCTTATCAACTTATATTGTAACAGATATGCATTCTCAAATTTTGGGATAAAACTTCTTATTTGCTTATTTTACTCTAAGATAAGCAATCCCATACAGCAACTTAAGTGGTTATTTATGGAAAATTTTACTTACCTACTCTAAAATAAGCAGAAAAACCAATTAATCACATATAATCCTAGATCGGCTATGCACATAACAGCCAAATGAAAATATAAACTAAAATGTAACAACAATGGATCAAAAAGCCAAACCGTAGATTCTAATAATAAACTTATAATGATAGGAAATAATGGTGATTGATCAGTAAAAAAAGAAAAGTTACCTCATGCCCCTGTCTTCCAAGCTTAACTCTTTGCATCTCGAATGCTGACTTACTATCTGCCATTGTTGAATTATTGTTTGTGTTGTGGCTGGTGAACTCTTAAATGCCAGTCACCAACTTGCAACTTACCACTATGCATACTAAATCGCCGTCAAAAGTGAAATACCACTTTTGTTAGTTGGCCAAATTGTTAGTTATGAAGTAAAGTCTTGAGGAAAATGTGCTCATTGTGGTTTGCAAAAATTGAAGACTTATTCCTCAACTTCACGAAAGTGCAGACGACATTCCCAGATTGAAACTTCCATTGCATTCGTGCTGCCTGACCACTAACATAGTTAAGTTTACATCGTTAGTTGTTTTTATCAAAGGGTACATTCGTCTTTTTGTTTTTTCCCTTTTGGAATGTTTTATAGGATTGCGAATATGGTCCCCGTTGGATTTTGTTATAAGAAAACTTAATTTTTTTTTCGTACTATTTTAATTTATAAAAAAATAACTTTTTGAAAAAAATTAATTTTTTAAAAAAAAGTTTCGTACTTTTCAAAATCTCAATGTTTTAAAAAATATCAAAATTTTGTTCGTACTTTTAAATTTTAAAAAAATATTTTTTACATTATAAATTAGAAAAACTTACGTTATTATTAGTAAAATAAATTTAAATTTAAAAAAAAAAGAAAAAAATTCGTAGTCTTTAAAATCTTATCTTTTTAAAAAAATTTAAATTTTTTGTGTACTATTTAATTATAAAAAATAACTTTTTTCTAAAAAATTAATTTTTTTCTTACGAAAAAAATTAATTATTCTTAATGTTAAGACAAAATTACCCTTTAAAAAAGGGGATAACGGGCAAAAAATAACAGCGTTAGTGGCCAGGGAGCACGAGTGCAATAGAAGTTTCAATCTGAGGAGGCCGCCTGCACTTTCGTGAAGTTGAGAAGTAAGCCTGCAATTTTTGCAAACCACAGGGAGCATATTTGCATTTTCCTCTAAAGTCTTTAATGTAAATTTTATAAGTCTCTACCACTAACTATGCATATTCGCAAGCACTAAATGAATTGCTACTGCATGGACTTTCAATTGAGCTAAGGAGATAAGGTGAGTACATGTAATTCATAAATTATAGAGCATATTCGTGTACAAATTGAAATTTATATCTTCATACAAACATCCATACTTCACAATGTAGAGTAGTAGAATCCATGTTCGAAAAATTGACTATGGAGTAAACCCATAATCCTCACAGACACATATCTGAAAACATATCTGAAAACATCATATAAATTTTGTAGTATCAAACGCACGACGAAGATCAACTGCTGGTCTTAGGCGGTGTAGTTGCAAATTTTGCCGAGATACGTTGCAGTGCTTCACTAGTTTTACAACCAGCAACATCATCAATCGGCACTGCATTAGTAATCTCTTCCACATCTTCTTTTGTAAGTTTCACATTAACAGCACCAACATTCTCATCAAGATTCTTAAGCTGAGTTGTACCTATGTCAAAACAGAGATAGTATAAATATTAACCAAAGAAAAATATAGCGGAAGTATAAAGTCTTAAATAAAATATAAGTTTATATCATAACCAGGCCCTGGGTTTTAAAAAGCGTAAGGCGCTCCATTGCGCTAAGGGTCAAAAATCCGAAGCGCAAGTCGACAAGGCGAAAGCACACACCTCACGTAGGCGAGGCCACTGCCTCACCTCGCCTCGCGCCTTAGGGTGTCTGAACTTTGTGGTTTGACCCGTTTGAGATAAGGCAGTCCAAATGGGCCCATTTATAACTATATACAGAGAAAAGCCATCTCTGCGTATTCTGGTATAAGAAAATTCGATCACAGTTTGACCCCTTCTGGCAATTCCAACTTACCAGGAATAGGTACTACATCATTTCCTTGATGGAGAACCCATGCAAGAGCGAGTTGAATCGGGGTACATCCGTGCTTTTTTGCCATTGCTTCTACACGATCATAGATAACCTTGTTCTTGGCGAAGTTTTCTCCAGTAAACCTGGGATGCTTTCCCTGTTATCAAAAGTTCTTGTATTCATATAATACTCAACGAAACTTAATCCTAGTTCATGAGGTAACACAGAGAAGAGAATGATCAGTTACCAGCATACTATTTTCAGGAAGGCTTTCTTTAACTGCTTTACCACCGAAAAAACCACGGCCTACAGGACTGTATGGAACTATGCCTATTCCAAGTTCCCTTGTAGCAATAACAAAATTTTGAACAGACTTAGGAAAAATGAAGAAAATCTCAGATTATGGGGGTGCTTTGTGATGACACTGAACAATGCGAATAAAATAATCAACTGTATTGAAGCTAGCTGCGATAAAATTCTGTTGGGATGTGCTTCTGCTGTCTAAAGAGTAATAATTATATGTTCTAGTGCTTAAACTTTTTTGGTTATTTGAGAAATAATTTACTAGTATGATCGAATTTGTGAATTTAGTTGAGATGGTTTGTGAAATGGAAATAAAATCTCAAAATTAGATTAAAAGAAGGGGTAAATAATGATCTTAGATCACGCTAAGATCATTAGTGTTGTCGCAGCTATGAAACTGTTTATCTGAAAAATAAAAACTGATTGTTGACTTTAAGGCCCAATAATCAACTTATCAGTAACAAAATAAATCAGTAAATTAAATAGTATTTCCAGTTGTCTTAGCGGGGAATAGAAATGCACCTGCAAAGTGGAATCAGTTCTTCCTCGATCTCCCTAGTCCAGAGGGAATATTCCATTTGTAAAGCAGTGATCGGATGAACTGCATGTGCTCTTCTAATTGTGTCTGCATTAGCTTCAGAAAGCCCAATGTACTTTATTTTACCTTCTTCCACCATCTTTTTAAGCTCTTCCATCTGTTGTTAGAAAAACATGAAATCGAATGTTGTATTTGAAAGTATTTGGTATAACTGACTTGTTTGAAGAAAGGTAAAGTAATTACTAACCCTAACTATTTAAGCATATTTATAGAAACTGGATGCGAAAATTTCGACTCATTTACTTATAAAGGGTCCATTTATGTTAAATCTGTCTCAAACGAGTCAAATGGGTCAAATCCACGAATTTACTTAAAGGGAGAAGTGGGTTAAAAATCATGTCTACTATTCAACCATACAACCGTTTAAATTATTACATCCAAAGTTTAGATAATTCTTGTAGTAATATTGTTTAGTAATCATATTTACCTGCGCTAATTAATTATAAAAAGATCTTAGAAAAAAAAATTGGGCAACGCAACCTGGCCGTTGGGGCCCTGCTACAAATGACTGAACCCATTTGCACCCGTTACTCAATGTGCCTAATCCGCCTATCTTGCCACCTCGAAAAGAAACAAAACAGAAAAAATGAACTTACAGTGTCCTCGATTGGAACAGTCGTGTCGATTCTGTGTATGTAATAGAGATCAATGTATTCCACACCTAGCCGCTTTAGGCTACCCTCGCAACATGATCGGGCATAGTCAGGAGTACCTTTGACTGTAATCCCGGTCGGTTCAAATTTGAAAAAACCAAATTTTGTGGCTAATTGGATCTTTTCTCGAGGTAATTCCTTTAATACCTGAAAACACACCCAAGTTCTTCTATGAGCTTAAGGAACCAGAAAAAAAAATTCTTAACCATTTGGTATCTATTTAAAAGAGAACAACAACGTTCTAACAAGACAAATAATGGATCGAGCAACCTTCTATTGAAATTACTTTCATTATGTCATAATGTCATATATATGTTATTGGAACTAAAAAAACTGAAATTTTGGTCATTAGAATCTTCATTTCGAATATTTATCATAAAATCATTTTCATTTCCAGACAGAGGGCTATAATTGATTTTATTGCCATTCACACAGTTCATTCTGCACACAAAACAAATCCAGACAGAAGCCCTTCAGTCGAGTGAATCGGAAAAAAGTTAGTTATGCCAAAAATAACCTACGTTCAGCAGTTAGGAATTTAAAGTACCTCCATAACTTAGGACGTGATAGGAATCGAGCTGTTTTACTACATATTCCATTTAAGCAAGTTAAACAGATTACCCTTCAATTCCTGAGTTTCGGAAAAAAGATACACTTAAGTAGTTAACGTTGGTTAAGATTGCCTGATGATATTTTTATAAATACATTTTAAACAATTTCTTAGTTCATTGATCATATTTAAAGTAGTCCAACATAACTGACCAGCAATTTTAATACATATAGGTCAAATTTCCCGAAGATTACTTTTATACCTTCCCAATGAGAATCTCGTTAGCATGATCTGCCCCATATTTATCAGCAGTATCAAAGAAGGTAATTCCTCTGCTGTAAACTTCCTTGAGCACTTTGATGCCTTCTTCAGTAGAAAGAGGATTATTATAGGCGCCAGTAAGCCCCATGCAGCCATAACCTAATCGTGAGACCTAGCATGGGAAATGAAAAACAAAAGGCAAATAAAAATATTGTTAATATTCGGAGAGAACCTATAATCAAATAGATTTTTTAATTAAGACAACAATGAACTGCTCGAATCTACTAGCATTCTATAACTTTATGTATTGTGCTTCTGAAAGTGAACGGAAATGAAAAACAAATTTTCAAAAGGCAATAATAATTACTCATCAAAGCAAGAATATTTACAATTTCGAAGGAAAGTGTAATGAGCTTTGGTTCATGCGGAGAATATTAAGAAACCAGAAAAATACCAATTAGCCTTTAGGTGAAATGCATTTAGATACTTATATGAATGTTGGATAACTACAATTAACTTCATGATTAAAAAGAATCGCGTGGTTAAATTTTAAATGTCTAACAATCAGAGTTTATATACTCAAGAGAAGAAAATACCAAACCCAAAGGAACATGTTTACTTGTTGACTATGCATTCTTCAAGTTTTATGGATGATAACATTTAAACTTTTATAAAATGAAATAACGCATATAGGGATACTACAATGAAATTCGATTGACTAAACTGAATAAGCAGCAACACTACAAACAGATCAACCCATATTATCATAAGGACAACTGGAAAAAAAAAACACTCAATATACTGGCAACTGAAACAAAAACCAATCGATACAACAAACCACACCCTGTCGATGTTATTTCTAGTGTTTCCACTCTTGGCTATGGGCCAACGCTAGTATTTAAAACAAAGGGGGTGTTTGGGACTGCTTACTGGATCATGGAAAAAAGCGGGTAAGAGTAGTTTTGAGGTGCTCTTGGAATGCTTGTTCAAACTGGTTGTCTTATTATTTGACAGTGAATTAAACTATTTCAAATAAGCAGTTGAAGCTAATCCACGAAATTCGTCATTGCTAAGAGGTTAATAAAAAGAATTACAGATCTAATAAATTTAGAGAGCATTTACGATTGCTCATTTAAGTGTGTATCTACTAATTTTTAAGTAGATAAGCATTCTTGAGTATTCGGATTAAACTGCCTATTTGCTTAGTTTAGTCTAAGACAATGGCGCCTCATTTGTAAGCAGTAAATCACTTTACAAAAAACAACTCTTTAAGTGCTTATTTACTCTAGCATAAGAACATAGACATAAAAAGAAACATCCTTGTTTTTCACAAATGTTTTGTACAAATGAAAGAAAATAGAGGTTGCGTGAGAATAGAAAACATTTTTTTTTCTTTGTTTCACTTGTAACACATTTGTTTTCGTGAGAATAGAAAACAATATCATATTAAAGCATTTTTTGGAAACTTAATCTTCTGTGTTTTTTTTACAAATCAGAAAATAGAAAATTAAGGGTGTGTTTAGTTGGGGAAAAATATCTCATTTTTTTAAAGAAACTTTTCATTTGAGAATGAAAACTGAAAACTTGTTTAGTCGCATTTTTTTCTAATATTTTTCAAAAAAGGAAATTCTCATTTTCCTAATTTAAATAGAAAAACAGAAAATCACATTCTCTATTTCTAAAAGGAAAAATACAACTCCTATCTAAACAGTTTTCAAAATTCACAAGAAGAAAATCATTCCCTTCTCTAGGAATTTAGAAACCGAAAAACATGAAAAAATTTCTACACCCCTAAAATTAGTTATCTAGTCTAAAAATAAACAGAAAATCCAACAAGCACCAAAAATGAAAATATAAACTCAAAATGTACCAATGATAACTGAAAATCGAATAGGGTTTATTAATTATATAAATTTGAGTTGAAAGGAAAAATGGATTGGTGATTGATGATATATGTGAAGAGTAAAAAAAAAAAAAAAAAAGTTGACCTCAAGACCCTGATTTCCAAGCTTAACTCTTGGCATCTCGAATGTTGAATTACCATCTGCCATTGTTGGAATGCGGTTTGTGTTATGTTTTGGTTGGTCAACTCTTTTTTATACTACCAGTCTCCACTCTCCGCGACGCATTGGTGTTTTTTTTAACTAGTTAGGAAATGATAATAATAATTAGGGCCGACCAAAACCAACGGAAAATCGAATCGAATCGATAAACCGAAATCAAACCGATTATTTTCGGTTTGATTTTGCATATTTATGTTTTTCGGTTTTGTTCGATTCGGGTTGAAACCAAGAAAAATACGTCTAAATTATCTATTCGGTTCGGTTTTGCTCGGTTCGGTTTCGATTTTGCTCGTTCACTTCGGTTCGGTTTTCGGTTCATGTTTTTTTCAAAGTTGGTTTTCGGTTCAGTTCGGGTTTTGTCGGTTCGGTTTTGACATGATGCTCAGCCCGAAAAATAAGCATTAAACTTTCTCAATTTTTTAACTGACGAAATCTTTTATTTACTTTGTAAAAAGTAGTATTACAACTGTTTTTAAATAAGTGTTCATTTTGATTTTTTTAGGTTTTTTTATTTCAACTTTAATCTTAAATATTTTTGTTCGTGTTATATAATACTTGATGAAAATTATACTAACGAAAATACATTTATAAATTAATTCGTTCGTATAACTTTTATCAAATATTATATAACACAAACATAAATACGTAAAGTCAAAATTAAAAAATAAATAAATTTGAACACTTATTTGGGATGGGGGAGTAGTAACTATGATCGGATGAGATCTCACATAATATGTTACAATTAAACGTTATTTGGATAAATTTCACATGAATTTTCTACGAAAATAATTTAGACCCGTTTAATGTTAAGTGGGTTTTCACTTGTTTCCATTATTTGACCCATATTTTGTGGTTACACTTTCGTCCCCACATGAAAACCATAACTACTTAGGGGTCGTTTGTTTTTGGGTTTTGATTTAAAGTAATGAGCTCACATCCATGATTTGTTGTTTGGTACAATTTTAAAACCAAATATTAACGCACCATCTCTAATAACTCAATTAAGATAAACAAGGTTTGTAACACGCGCTTCGCTATAGAACGCCAGTGTTCATTAAGGATGGATGTGGCTCGGCGGGGTGTGTGTGCCCGGAAGTATTATATGGGACAAAACCTTATATTTGTAGGTTTCTTTGGCATTAGCAACAGTAAAGCATTAGAGAGCTTGAGTGGTTATCAATAAGCAGAGGAAGAGTAACATATAAGTTGACAAAAAAGCAATGCCGCAAAATCGTAGTACACAAAAACATCAAACAATACGATCTTACATGTAACTCGGCTATAAACATTTAATTAACTTTTAGGAAAAATTACACGGATCGTCCCTGTGGTTTACCCAGAAATCATGTTTCGTCCCTATTTGATTTTAATTACACTGATGGTCCCTATTTTAGCAAACATGTTTCACTGATAGTCCATATTCTGGAAAATAGGGACCATCAGTGTAATTAAAATCAAATAGGGACGAAACATGATTTCTGGGTAAACCACAGGGACGATCCGTGTAATTTTTCCTAACTTTTAATAGTATAGTGTGTTTTTTGGCTGAAAAGTTCCATCTACTTTCTACACTTTTGTTTATGAGGTTGGTCTCTCTTGCATGTCATTTACGGAGATGCAGTGCTTTAGCCTTCCAATTCAATTCTTGAGCCTGCCAATGCAATGCTACAGCCCGATGAATCAATCCGTTAGCCAGCCGATGCAATACTTCAGCTTGGCCTTCGATCGCATTAGCCTTCTATAAATATGCATTAGCCTTCCATAATCTTAATTTTAAAACACCAATGTAAAATCCAACAAAAAGCCCCTCTGATGCAACTATAACCCGCATATTGAGCACCTGAGCCTTCTCTTTTTTGGGCATATTTCGGTTTGGTAATGGCAAGTGATTCGTAGTTTTACACACGTATAAAATAATATACTTATAGAGAAATTAAGGAAATCCCCAAGTATCCCTTGAACAATTCCACTCACAAAGATATATATATAGAATACGTATAATAAACCGGGCAAGTATGATCACCCGGGTCGTTTCCCCAATGACTCGTGCAATGGAAACCTCGTTTAAGTTTGGATCCTGATTTGAATAAGAAAAGAGATATTTTTGATTTAATTATACTACTAAATTTAAAGGCACAATTAAACAACTAATTAACCAATTAAACTAATTACGAAAGTAAATAAAATGCGACATTTAAGAAAACAAATGCAATTTAAATCTTAAAAATGTAAACTAGATTCCTAAACCTAAATTAATGTTAAAGAAAATTTTAGGAAAATTAAAAATATTTTTTAAAGGCTTTTTGGATTTAATATGAATTTAAAACTATTTAATCTAAATTAAATTCTAAAAATAGAAATTAAATTGATAAAAATTAAGAAAAATACTTTTTAAGCTAGTTTAATCCTAAATTACTTAAAAATATGAGAAAAACATTTTTTTTTATTACTAATTTTTTCTATTTAAAAGGTTAAAATTAAAAAAAAACTAAAGGTTTGAAATTTAAATGTTTTAAATCTAAATTTGAAAATTAATTTTTATTTAAAAATTTAAATCTTAAAACTAAACATTCTATAAAAATACTTTTATAAGAGAAAAATTGCAAGAAAAATTAATTTTATAAAAAAGCCCTAATTTTAATATTTATTAAAAAAACTAATTTGTAACTAATTAAACTAAAAACCTATATTTTTATTATTATAAAAAAACTAATTTTATAAAACTTAACTAATCTACAAAACACATGGGCCGGAAAGTGCCATAACGAAAGATTATGGGTTCAGGGGGTGAACATTTTAGAGTTTTATTAAAAAAAAACAAAGTTTGGACTTATGGAGAAATGTCCCTTATCCTAAGGATTTCAAACATAGACTAAACATTAACTAAACAAAGGATTATATATGTAATTAACTAAGGACTAACAGAGTAACTAACAAGGACTAACTGTGTAAATTTTAAACTAACAGAAACTATAAAAATTGACAAAACAGGTCCCTGCAGCACCTATTATCTAACAAACCTGTTCCTTTTTTATAATAAACAGCTTATTTAACTTGAACTCCTAAGACAATTATTCAAAAATCCTTCATTTTCTACTTATTCTTAATAAGCTGTTAACTTAAAAGGGCTGAGAAGCCTTTTTCCTTGCTTAATCAGCTTATAAATTTTATTTTAAACAATACTAAGCAAACACTTTCACTCCTCTTAACAGATTTCAAACTAAATGAAACAAGCTTATTCAAATAAGCAAATCCAATCAGCTTATTTAATTCTAATGAAATTAACAGCTTATTACTTAAGAAGAGAAAAAAAAAACAAATGTAAAACAAAGTAGGTGTACCTTAGCTTTCCAGCTAGAACAGGAAAGTAACAATAAGCTGTGTGGGCTTATGGCTTAATCCACATAAGCCCTAAATCAATAACAATCCTAACTAACCTATGTGCTATCCAATAGCTCTAAAAACCCCATTGAACACTCAACCATCCAGTTCCAATAAGTATCAATGTCTTGATCAAATGACAGCAATGACAAACACAAACACCAATTTTTTAACAGAATTTAAATGAAGACTCAAATTAATATAAAATAATTCTTTTATTAAAAACTGAAATAAAGGTTCATTACAATACGAAATGAAATAACATAAATTTGAAATTACATAAAAGAGAGCTACTAACAACTGAATTAACAAAATTAAACTTATTACAAAAATAAACTGAAAAATTAACACTAAAAAATTACTCTCTCGTGTGCTGGAATGATAGGGTATTTATACCCGAAGCTTTAGCTCCCATACTTCTTCTCGATCCTTCTTTTCTTCATCTTGGCCATACATCTCTTCTCTCTCCTTGAAACTCAATCGTAAGCCGTTAGATTAGATTGTGTATCAACCCGGATCGATGATGTGGACAGTGTGTTAGTTTGGTGAGAGTAAGCATAAACGTCACATCAACCAATCGCTTTCTTTCATTTTGCCAGGGTGGAATGGTTGGGTTTTATGATTGATAGTGATGGGTGGGTTAGGATTTGTGAGAGGGTCATTAACCCTAAGGTTAATTAGGGTAGGAGTGAATGGTTTGAAAACTAGGGTTCATGGTTCTTTGGGTGTTCGTGTGTGTTCATGTGTGTGTGAGTGAGTATTGATTTCATTTGGGGGAAATGGGGTAAACAGTAACTGTTAAAAGAGTTTATTAACTAACCGGGTTAGGTCGGGTTAAGGGTCGGGTAATTGGGTTAGGGGTAGAGTTGTGATTGGCTAAAAGATGGACCATGGATAGATTTGACCCGGTCATATGACCCGCGCCTATTTGCAACTATAGGGAAATTGCATTTCTGGCCCTTGTGTTTGGCAAGCACTTTTCCAAGACATAATTAACTTCTATAAATTGCAAAGTTAACCCTTGAATTTACAAAACAAATGGAATTGGGTTTTGGTTGACTGTGGTTTAGCTGCAGTTGACTGTAGAAGGTTGAGGCATGATCTCTCTGGCTTCGGCTTTGATTTCTTTAGCTTCTTGATTACTCATCCGTTCTCGTGTTCGTTTTTGACTGATTTCTTGTGATATTTGACATATCCATACCTGCACACAATAAACTCAGATACAAGCATATTTTTGCCATTTTTGATCCGTTTTGGGTTGAATTGGGCCTTTTTAAGCATAAATAGATATGTGTATTCTACACTTATCACTTATCTTCCATGATTAAACTTATAATGATTTTTAAGATTATTTAGGTGAAAGTGCTTATTCAGTTAGGCTATAAGCTAGCTTAACTGAATAAGTGTTAGGTTATAGAGTAAAGAGAGCTTATTAAGCTTATTAAGTGAATTCAAAACACATCTTAAATGAATTTGCATAAAAGTAAAAACGTAAATTTAACACACAATTTAAAAGGAAATTGCAATTTTATTAATTCTAAAAGATATTACAAGCTTTAAAAATGAAATTACATTAAAAACATTACAATAAGCTGGAAAATATGCTAAAGCTACACTAAAAGCTACATCCCCCCTACTGTGTGAGTGACTGCCTCTATTTATATTGAACGAGAGAAGGATCCAGAAGAAGGGGAGCGTCCTTAAGTGTAAAACCTAAAAATTTCAATAAGTGTAAAATTACCAAAATACCCCTAATGCAAGAAAATCTATAAAAGCTTAAAATCCTCGGAGTATATGTCAATAATAACACACAGTGTAACTCCGTGGACAAAATGAGACACGTTTCTTCTGTGTGAGAAGAAACCCGAATGGGCTGGGAATGGTTATGTGCATTGCATCCACCTGGGTCATGATGTCGTTTTCAATTTCAGCAATCAACTCTGTGATTCTGACAGCTATATGTATGACCTCGTTTTCCCTTCTTGCCTTAAGGTGTGTTGAGGATTCTTTTCTTTAGCTACCACTTAATCCAGGACATTTCTTTTTCCTTCTTCCACAGCCTTCAAATGCATACCAAGACGTCTTTACTAACACCTTTTTTGAGATTGTTCCAGTGTTAACACAATCTTTGTCGGCATTATACCCATATACATTCATCTCACTATCTAACCTAAGGACTTGCTATTTCTTAGTCTTTTTTGGATTATCCTTGGGTAGATCCTTGAATGAGAAGTATAACTCCGGTTTCTGGTTGGATCATAGGATTGATTCCTAACCATAATAACCTTTATAACTTGTTTCAGAATCGACGAGAAATTAAAGTAGTGTTTGTTGGGTAATAAGATCGAACACATAAAATAAAACCTTTCTTTAGTCACATTGAGTCGAATAGAGTCATATTTTTAATTACACACACATCTCCCCTATATTGTAAATAATCAACCAACTTAGTTTTTGAAATACCTCGTGATGTAAAGATATGTCCTGAAAAACCTGTGGTAGAAAGTAATGGCACATGAATGGTATATGGAACAATTTGATAAATGTATTTGTGAAATACATAAGAATGGCGTTGATGATGTATCCAATAACATTAAAACTTCGTTTTTTTTTTCAAAAAACTCCCCCTCAATAAAAGGACCAATTGAAAGAAATTTGTATGTCTTTTACAACATTATGAGGGATGGAGTGTTGAACACACAATTCATGAAAGATTATGAATTTGTCATCGAGAAATTCTTTGAAAAATTGTGTTCAAACTTTTTTTTTTGAAAAACCATATGTAAGAGGATTTCCGTCTACTAAAATAATGGTAAGAGCTGCACTGAAACGTACACTATCCTTCTTCTTGAGCTAAAGAGAATTGAATGTCTGTTTAAGAACATCTCAGACCGATAAACGTTAACTTTCTCCTTTGAGAAGGATAAGTTTTTATAAACCTCCCTTTTATTTGAAGTCCGGGTGTATGTACTGACATATTTGCACAAAGCCCATCAAAAAATTAGAAATGGACATGTTTTTGAAACAATATTGCAACTCTCAGCTCGAAAGCGTCCTTTACACACCCACACGTCAATGTATATCACACACATTTCCTAAACACTAAATGTTTATCGATTTCCAAAGAGACATGACACGAGAAATTCTTTTTTGAAATTTTCTTGATTTTGTTCCTGATTTTGTATTTTGACTCTTTCCCTCAAAAAATATGTACATGGTGATGTTTGATGATGAAATATCAAGCAGACTCATTTGTCAGAACCTCCCAGTTCAGCTGGAAGTCAAACATCATCATACCAATGCCCTTCTGACAAGATGACTTAAACCGAATCCTCAGAACAGGACACCTTACCGTAAAGCAATGTCAGTTTAAATTGGTATGCAAGTTCTGACAAATATAATTTCAAGATATAACCATTTTCAACCTGTTCCTTTATGAAATATATCGGTATGGATGTGCTATTGTCCGTGAGTGTTGTAGCGTGGTTTCATGAGATTGCTATGGGGCTGACTGAGAGTCGCAGTACAGACGGTATTTTTGTGGTATGTGAAGCCATAATCTTGAAGTTGTGACCTACAATAACCACATTGACATAGAGCACTACTTTTGCAGATACCGGACCGCCACATACTCTGCCTCTGCTGAAGACATTGCAGTGCCAGTTCGTTTCGTACATCCAGCTACTAGTTATCACCAAGGGAAACTGTATCCCTCCAGTAAGTGCTTTTCACACACACACACATCAAGGCATCCGGACACACACACACAGCGCTGGAAAATGCTGTGATACACAGTTCAAAGCAGAATCCTTTTGGATACCAAGTCCCATGTTAATGGTACCCTTTAGGTATTAAAAGATACACACACAACACACACACCACCTTGAGTGCTTTTGAGTTGGTCGTGCCTTGATAACGTGCACAATAGCATACTGCTTTTGAGCACTAAAGTCTTCTACTAGATGTCAAGTACATGATGACCCGATTTTACAAACGATAATCAGATTGTTCTATATACGGGTTCTCCACTCAAATCAACATCTAGTTTACACACGTTTAGTAGCAATGGTGTACCAATGGGAGTGACAATTGGCCATATATGCTTTTTCCAGAATTTTCTAAAGCGTACTTGGCCTGATTGAAAAAAATACCTTTTGGGGGACGGTGGTATCTGAAGTCCTAACAAGAATTTCATCTCCCCCATTAAGGACATATCAAATCTACTGGTGCATAATTTTTCACAAACCGTTTGAATATTTAGGATTTGTCGATCCAAAAATTATCTTCTATCAACGTAAATTTGCACAAGTAGAATATCCACCCCCCTCCCCACCCCGTATTTTACCTTTGAATAAAGTCGGGTCTATTGGGTAACCTTTATAAAGCTTTTAGGACATAGGAAGTTTATAGTTCTTTCCGAACCAGGCTCTTGGAGCTTGCCGTTTTAATCCATACAAAGACTTTCCCATAGAAAGGTAGCAACTTTTTTCCCTGATGATTGATCAACGAAACCCTCGGCGAGCAACGTAAAACCTCGTCCTTCCTTCAGTGGACCATTAAAAATCCGTTTCACCCCACGTCCATGATGTGATAACTAGGAAAAGACTTGTGTGCTGCGTGGAGCAACAAAAATCCGAACTGCTATCCAAGCGAATCAACTGTAGTCCAATGTCTTCAAAATCGAATAGACCCTCTTCCTGACATAAGCTATACACAAGACAGCGCTTTGTTTGCGAAAAAAATTTTACATATACTTCATCCTATTGTTCTTTTTGCCATAACCACTTTAGCTTAAAACCATCTTGCTTTGCCAAATGGATAGTCGACTAGTTTCCCGCCCTCCCAGAACTTTTAGTCTGTCGAACTGATAAAGTTCATACCTGAAGTATGCTTCGATTCCATGCCGAATCAGCCCATTGCCACCTTAATATCTTACGTTCAACAATACTCACCGTGAGCGCGAAACCATACACATGTTCAGGATCTGTGGCAAGCTGGTCGTCTTGTTTGAACTAGGCATGGTGGATTTCCACGACTTGTTTCTAACTGGATGATCTCTTGTCCATCGTAATTCATGGGACCTTTTGTGGTTGATATTGATCACATCGTATTTCAATGGTACATCGTTATGAAGACTCACCAATTACTCTTTCTGTACCCGTGTAGCAAAAAGGATTGATAAATTATCTTCTTGTAAAACTAAGCATTCGGTGCTTGATCATTTTTTTGTTTTCCCTCAGCGAACCTGTAGTGTGAATGGAGAATTGTAATATTCCTTTCAAGTAAAGGACTGAGAGAAATTCTAACCCTACACACACACACAACGAATCTGGCTTTTCTGAAGTTCAGCTGAAGGAACAACATTTTGTCTGGGGGCACGGGTCGAGTTTGTCATAATCTAACGCCTTTTAGTCTTGAGGAACCAGGCGCCTGAAGAGACAACACACATCAACAGACATCTCTATGTACCGTTGTGTGCGAGGTCATGAACTGTTGTGACGCAGACCATTTGTCTCTTTAGATTTCATCAAACCTTTGATATGAATGGACACAACTATGTCAACGTGGTTCTCTTGTTGTAGGAACACGATATCCCTATCGAACTGAGTAGAATATCCCAACCATGCCAACAATGGGATCCCCTTTTTGCTATTCATCTTATCGCAGATTTTCCCCCAATCTCTAGTTATGTACAAGTGCAGACCAATAGATGTGAAGAGTTTTATATTAAAGGTTCCTGTCATTGATTATTTGATATCCGGTCTTTTGTTTTCCCATGAGTGGATAGAGTGATTGATCTGTTCATGATTAATAGCATGCGGTGCAACTTGCTTCATCCCAAAATGAAATTGAGCGAGAAGCTGAAACATTGTTCGAGCAAGCCATCAACCAGAGGTACGAGGTTTCGTCTTTTTTCGACAACGCCGTTCTGTTAGAGTTCCGAGGAGTGGATGTTTGATGTTCATGGCCTTCTTCATTGAAATATGCATGATGTCTTGGTTCAAGAATTCCGTGCCCTGTCCTACGAACAGTAAGTAACTGAGCTTGAAGATTAGACACACACACACACTCGGGAGAAAGTCTTTCACACAGAACTTCTGGTGTATGTCAATCCTTGAATCTAAGTAAAATGAGTCCAAGTGAACTTGAAGTAGTCATCAACAATCACCAGAAATACGTCTTTCCTCATTTATGCTTGCAACTCGCATTGGGACCACACAAGGTCATGGTGAAGCAAATTTAACTTCCTTTGGAACTTAACTGCTTTTGGTCTTGAATGAACTTCTTTTGCTTTTACTCATTTCAAAAGACATGCACAAGTAGATCCGCGCGACGATATTCAACTTGGGATAAGCCTTGTCACCACTTCTTTTCTTTGAGATAAGGTGATGTAATCGAAGATTCAGATGTAGAAAGCCTTTCGATGGGCGACAATAACCAGCTTGAGTTGGGAGAAAGCTTTATTTTTAGCCATGCACACACACACACAATTGGAGTTGATGAAGTTGTTGCTTGAGAGAGATATGTGGTAGGTCATATCCACCACGACTAACGTTTATAAATCGTTTCCCTGAAGGATCTCTCACACACACACACAGTAGATTTCCCTGAAGCAACCTCCATATCACATCACAGAATTGGACCAACCGAGAAAAGAATGTGAATGAGCCGTACGACGTAATAAACCCGTTTTGATCGAGACATTCCCTTGAATCAGATCTCCATAACCAAGAATACACGGAGCAACAACTGATCATTTCCAAAAACGAACAGATACCCCAAAATTTCTCCACACAAAAATTACACAAAAAAAGCTTAGATTGCCCGTCATGTGCTTTGTGCATCCAGAGTCAACAAATGAATAGATGAGTTGTGCACACACACACATATCAAGAGAATTAGAGGACATGGAATAGTTGGACAAATTGGATCCTAGAAGATTGATATCTTCAAAACATTTGATAATCCTAGAACAATGGTCTAATAGTGGGGAACTAAAATTGATGATACATCATCTTTCCTGATTTTAGGCATCCATAACTTTTTTGGTCTCTAAGTAGGCTTTTGTGTCCTGTATAAACCTATGGACATCTCTTAACTATCCATCCCATTTCCATTCTGATTTGTATCCTCATAACAACGTTCTTATAAGTAACTTCTTGGATTTCTTGATTATCGATCATGATGCAAAACTGTATTCTTATGGGGTGTTGCAAACAGATTTGTTCGCTTTTTCATCGTCTTGGGTTTTACTACACTAATAGGCAGCTTATCATGAGGCTTCTATAGTTCTAGCATGCACGTCTTTCAAGTATAGAGAAACACAAAAGCATCATTATTAGAATTAAACAACACATTGACCACCATTACCTCGCACAAACAACACACAGCAGTTACAACACACGAAGTTCTGGAGTTTGAACTGTCATTACAATACACGCAGTTACCAGACTTTGTTTTCTTAGAAATACTAGAAAATCCTAAGATGGTCTTCTACTCTCTTCTTGTGTAAACTCCACTGACTAATGTTTGTGCAGTGGACCTTGTCTATTCACATGATAGCACTTAAGCTTGGTCTGCTAATACTAGTACAGAGAATTACTGGTTACTCCTGAAAGATTTGCGAACATGTGTAGTGATCAAGTATTCCTAGAAGCATGAGGCGAACAGTGGTTTTTAGGTCTGATGATGATGGTGGAGGAAATTCTAAACATTCCTGGTTTTAATCACATTTGTGTTTCGAATCCGCTTGGTTTAACTATTCGAGGCAAAACTCTGTTGAGTGCCTGTGTTTAATAAACCATCCGAAACGACATTAGTACATTAAAATAACCCGACTGTTTTCGTTTGAAAAACATCTCATATCAGGAGAAATTTGATAACAGGAGTCGGTTTATCCATAAAAACTGATGGTGTTTGGGATGGAATCCGTTGAGCGGTTTGGGGGGTTGTCAACAACAGATTGTTTAACAAACTGATATTCCACAGACTTCTCCTTTTGTTACCAGAATGAGTTTCATTTAACCATTTATCAACCAATAGTTTCTCTTGTCATTTGCATATGAGCTTTATCAGGACATCTTTGTATATTCACATGCACACATGTATTCACGTAGTATTCTTTTCAGAAATAGCATGTTGAAAGCATTTTCCTTTTGGCAAACTGGGTGTTTTATCATACTGTTTCTTTATACAATAGTTGGGTCACGGAAAGTATTCAAGAGAAATATCGAGTGAGTTTTTAATTTCAAGTTTAATAGCAAACTTTTAACAGCATTTAAATATGAACTACTTTGTTTAAGACAGATTCAGTTTTGATTTTTCGAAAGGACTTTTGTGCAAGACATTCACATTCTTTGACTCTTAAGGAAGATATAAGCATATGCAATTCAGTATACAAGCAATAAATCAGACAGAAGAAGACAAATATGAACATGTACACACACACACAAAGGACACACACTCTTTCGAGAAGTAGATCATATATTTTGAAAAATCAGCACCTTTTCTGATTCAAGTTCGTCAAGCTCTTTCAAGGGAATAACGTACCCAATATCGTCATTCATAGTTCTCATTTTTGAGTTCAAGAATTAAAACAATAGACTGACAGTCAATTGTTTTGATCTGAAAGAGGCATAATAAGATTTTGATCAAAACTTCGCAAACTCTTAGCAGTTGGGACTTCACACACACACACACAGCACTACTAGGTATTAATTAGAACACACAACGTTTATGGTTGACTAATTGTTCTAAAATGATTGATGTTTGTTTGTCAACTTCGTCTATAAAAGTGTCTACTTTTAGTACTAATGGATTTAGACACGGGTAGAAATCCAAACGTATTTTAGCATATTGGCTTTGTCCTACACAAAGAAACCGTTTTTCTCCACATTTCTTCCTAACATCTTTAGAGAGGAGCGCGTTCCAACTTATCAAGAAAGGCTTTGTAGAGTGGTGTTGAAAGTTTCATAAAGACTGGTTTTGATAACACATGTAATTATATGGTTTCACTGTGTCGTTTATCCAATTTTGATCTAATCATCACACACCTGTTTTCAAGAGTCAATGTCTCTTCCCCGTCGGGGCAAAATCTATTGCAGGATCATGTAAGAACAATATGGGATCATCATACAAACGAGCTTATCAGATTGAGCTTTCCCCTGAGGTATTTGGATTAGCAAAGGTTGATCTAAACCATGATACGTTGCGCATTTGGTTCTAGACCTGGGAATGTCCTGTATGTGACTGAATTGCGTTTATAAAGAATTTCCTTTTACAACCTTTATTTGTTTGTCTACATTTCAATTAGTTCCAATCGAGTCAATGTCTTTTCCTTCCCTCTAACTTTAAAACCGAAAATAAAACCATAGTTTTTCCTCTTTGGTTGACCTTCAAATTCTGTACCTAGTAACAACACTTTTTGACTAGCTCATCGTATATTCACACACACATGACAACTGAATTCATAGGTTTTTAGTTTTTTTTTTTTTTATTTCACAAACCTTCATTAAAAATGTCAATTGTCTTTACGAGCTAAGTCCTGGATTTCATTTAACTTTGTTTGAACACTTTATAGTCACTCGTTAGGTCATTAAGTGGCCAGTGTACATTCTCGAAGCTCAGTCTGTTTGGTCTGTAGTGCAAATCAAAGACCTATCCCGACTGACTAGGAGCCTCCCCCAGAGCCCTACTAGACCATCAAGGTTAGTTTTTGCACTCCTGTCAGTTCTTATGAGTCAATGATGCGTTTGCTGTTCTTTAATAGCTGTTAAAAAAAAAATCGTTTTGTTTTTCGTCAGTATCAATAGATTAAATTGCAATTAAATAGCAAGCGCCAACACGCTCATCAACACCTTCAAGCCAGACATTTTATCAACCTGATTATCAATAGTACATATAATTTGATGAATCAGGAATGACATTTATGCTAATCTATCCTTCTACCAGCAACATAAGGCTTTAATGGATTCAGGATTTGCTCAGAATGTCGTCTCACATTGGCAAACACATCATTTTCATCATGGTTATGTACCTGTTCCCAGTTGGCTGAACCAGTAGAACTGGATTCGTTCATGTGATACCATAAATCCTGAATCTTTGCCATGTAACTGTAATGTGTTCCAATTCTTGTTCATCAATCTCTTCTGACCGTACACTTCTAGCAATCAGCATAGCTCTAGCTTGAAGTTGAACACCTTGTTCAGCTTCTGTTTGCACATCATCATGCTTCTTCCTGTGATACGCGTAGTCTTTAACCTTTCCCCCCCGCTAAATTTGGCTTCCTAGCATCTCCCTGGCAGTAGTGTCCAAATCCCTTGCAGTCTTAAAGCACTGATCCCATTGTTGTTTGCAACTACCGGACTGCCCCACCTGAATTCCCTAGCCCAGCAACGTGTCATGTCCTTTGATTCCCAAACTTCCCTGAACTGATCGTCGTTGTTATATAGCCTTTTGTGTGGTATCTTCAGTCTTGTGCCTATTTCCTTGAGTTTTGAAAAGTTCGAAGGTTTTGTTGGTCTGTTGTAGCAGCTTATCTTCTGAAGTACTTACAAGGAGTGCCTATCAATTTCATATCCTTAATACACACACACACGACTTGTTTCTGGGATCACACAGATGTCTTCCTCCAAAAACGGACTCAGAATTGAGGAGTAACGTGGGGTTGTGCGATCTCTTTACCTTGTGACTGGTAGACGCGACTTGGACACGTGGTGAAGAAGATTGCTGTATGATGGAGCAATTCGATTCTTTGAGTTTGGGTGCCTGATAGTAGTTATCTGAATATGGTAGAGCAGAACCCGCACAAGAATGCTAAAGAGATTTGCACATCTAGGCTAAATCTCTCAGAACGGGATCAATCAATAAACTTCGTTGTGAAACTTCTTCATGACATCAAACGACGCTTGTGATGATGAGACTGTGTCTATTTCTCTCTCTCAAGCTTGACAACCGTCACGAAATCTCGACCATGTCCGGTTGAAGTTTGTTGAGAAATTGAACATTTCACTTGCATTTTTGAAACTTGCAAGTAGTTCCTTGGTCAACTCATATCATCTTTGTAAATACCGGGAGTAATAAGACTCCATGGATTCTTCCCTCTCTTGAAGTAACTTCACATAAATTCCCAGAATGATTGTTCCCTTCAGCGATCTTGTACGTCTTTCACACGATTCCCTTGTGTAGCCTTTCAAATGGCTGTCCACATCTCCTTAGCTGTGTTACATGCATCACACACAAGTTGAGTAAATTTCAGTCCCCCAAAATTACCAGTCAGAATCAAGAACACAAGCTTCCTTTTTCAGCTTGAAAGTAAAGAGTTTTGTTCTCAGCTGTCAAGTTAGTGTAATGGATGACTACTATCTTCATGTGCAGCTACTGGTGGAAACACACACATCTCCTGCTGCTCACAACTGCTGGCAATGAGTACGATTCCGTCGAAACCTTGATCTTGCACTCGATCTTCGGAGACCACAACTAACCTATGGCTCTTGATACCACTTGTTGGACGATTTTGACAACAAACCCGAAGTTCGATCGCGAGTTGTATCAAGAACAAGTAGCAAACACGAGAGACTACAAAGAACCGATAAAAATATGCACACATTATACCCTCAAACACCCCTTTATTAAAACTCTAATAAAGCTTACAATTTGAGGAAGAAGAATGAATAACTAGCATCCCCCCTCATCTCTATTTATAAAGATGATGGGGGGTAGAAACCTATCCTAAATAGAATAGGAAACAGTGGGAAACACTACAAAATTACGAATGTCTATATAGAGTAATGATTGCTAAGTTTTATACACGTAAAGTATAATATAAAATAATATAATCCCGAGAGTAATTAAGAAAGATACCAAGTTACCCTTGATAAAATTCACTCTCAAAAATATATATAATATAATATAAAATACGTATATTAAACCGGGTAAGTATGATCACCCGGGTCGTTGGCCCCAATGACTCGTGCAATGGAAACCTCGTTTAAGTTTGGATCCTGATTTGAATAAGAAAAGAGATATTTTTGATTTAATTATACTACTAAAATTAAAGGCACAATTAAACAACTAATTAACTAATTATGAAAGTAAATAAAATGCGACATTTAAGAAAACAATTGCAATTTAAATCTTAAAAATTAAAACTAGATTCCTAAACCTAAATTAATGCTAAAGAAAAATTTTAGGAAAAAGAAAAATATTTTTTTAAGCTAACTTAACTCTAAATTACTTAAAAAGATGAGAAAAACATTTTTTTTTTATCACTAATTTTTCTATTTAAAAGGTTAAAATAAAAAAAAAACTAAAGGATTGAAAATTAAATGTTTTAAAAACTAAATTTGAAAATTAATTTTTAAAAATATAAAACTTAAACTAAAAATTCTATAAAAATACTTTTTATAAAGAGAAAAAATGCAGAAAATTAATTTTATTAAAAGCCCTAATTTTAAACTATTTATTAAAAACTAATTTAACTAATTAAACTAAAAACCTAATTTTATTACTTAATAAAAACTATTTTTATAAAACTTAACTAAATCCAATCAAACACATGGCCAATACTGCCATTTTTGAAAATAGAGGGTAGGCGGGCAACATATGAGATTTTCAATAAAAACACAAAGATCGATTAAAGGACAGAAGTGGTCCCTTAACTTGGGACTAACAAGACTAATATTTAAACTAACGAAAGGACAAACGATGTAATAAACTAAGGACTAACGGAGTAACTAACAAGGACTAACTGTGAAAAGCTTTAACTAACAGAAACTTTCAAAAGTTACAAAACAGGCCCCTGTAACTCTCTAAAACTTAATAACCAGCATCTTTTTTTAATTTAAAACAGCTTATTATCTTTTTAATAAGCTAAAACTTAACTCTAACCTTACTTAAAATAAGCTGTATGAGCTTATTAGCTATAAGATCTTAGCAGCTTAGTATCAACTATATCAACAAAGCAAAATAAAAGGGCACTTGACAGAATTTAGACTACTCAATATTATGCTTAATCAAACATTAACAAAACCTCATAGCTTATTTTACCATAATACTTAACAGCTTATTAAAAGAAAGAAACAGAACAAATGTAAACTTAAATAAGGTGTACCTTGGATTCAGCAGGAACAAGAAAGAAACAATAAGCTATGTGGGCTTATGGCTTAATCCACATAAGCCCTTAAATCAAACCAACAATCCTAAACTAACCTATAAGCTGTCCAACAGCATCTAAAAACACCCTCTTGATACCATAGTAGCCTTCCAATGACAGCAATAACAAACACAAATACCAAATTTTTGACAGAATTTAAATGTAACTCAAATTAATATGAAATAGATCTTTTATTAAAAACTGAAATAAAGGTTCTTACAACTCAAAACGAAATAACATAAAATTGAAATTACAATTAAAGAGAACTACTACAACTTAATCAACAAAAATAAACTGAAAAATTAACACTAAAAAATTACTCTCCTCGTGTGCTGGAATGAGGGGGTATTTATACCCGAAACTTGAGCTCCCATACTTCTTCTCGATCCTTCTTTTCTTCATCTTGGCCATACATCTCTTCTCTCTCCTTGAAACTCAATCGTAAGCCGTTAGATTAGATTGTGTATCAACCCGGATCGATGATGTGGACAGTGTGTTAGTTTGGTGAGAGTAAGCATAAACGTCACATCAACCAATCGCTTTCTTTCATTTTGCCAGGGTGGAATGGTTGGGTTTTATGATTGATAGTGATGGGTGGGTTAGGATTTGTGAGAGGGTCATTAACCCTAAGGTTAATTAGGGTAGGAGTGAATGGTTTGAAAACTAGGGTTCATGGTTCTTTGGGTGTTCGTGTGTGTTCATGTGTGTGTGAGTGAGTATTGATTTCATTTGGGGGAAATGGGGTAAACAGTAACTGTTAAAAGAGTTTATTAACTAACCGGGTTAGGTCGGGTTAAGGGTCGGGTAATTGGGTTAGGGGTAGAGTTGTGATTGGCTAAAAGATGGACCATGGATAGATTTGACCCGGTCATATGACCCGCGCCTATTTGCAACTATAGGGAAATTGCATTTCTGGCCCTTGTGTTTGGCAAGCACTTTTCCAAGACATAATTAACTTCTATAAATTGCAAAGTTAACCCTTAAATTTACAAAACAAATGGAATTGGGTTTTGGTTGACTGTGGATTAGCTGCAGTTGACTGTAGAAGGTTGAGCATGATCTCTCTGGCTCGCTTTTGATTTCTTTAGACTCTGATTCACATCCAGTTCTCGTGTTCGGTTTTGACAATTTTTACTGTTTTCTTGTAATTTTTTGACATATACCATACCTTGCACACATTAACTCAAGATACAACACATTTTTGCCATTTTTGATCCGTTTTGTGGGTTGATTGGGCCCTTTTTTAAGCATAAATAGATATGTGTATTCTACACTTATCAAAATTCCCCAAACTAAACGATTGTGTGTCCTCACGCAATATCACATGCTCCGTAACCAAATACCTCGAAACTTCCCCAAACTAAGCCTTTAAGAAGTAGTTAAAGTCATAGGGGAGAATTCTGAAGTCACAAGTATAAAACACCCGACTTCCCATTTCCTAAGATTTTTCTCTTTTTTATGATTTTTCTTGATAATTAACTACCTAACTACAATTTATTCGTGTTGACATAATGCACTGTTTTCATTACCACATTGGTAACTTTTAGGATCATAGAACAAAAAGCACAATTAAGCGTCTAAAAGATAACTTCATCATCCCCGATTTTTCACTTTCCCATCCAAGGCTTAAAACAAGATCATCGCTAATTACATTCCTGACACAACTACTACTCATAAATACTAATAATGTACTTACTTTTTCTCTCCCGCAAATCCTACTTTTTATCTCAATGATTTACTAAAGTCATATACCCAAGCTTCTTAAGACTTTTGTTCGATACTATTATTCAGAAAAAAGCGTGATGGTAAAGAACGCAATAATTAGCTCTTAGCCCTTTTCAAAAGATCAAATGCAATCAAGAACAAAGTCCACATCGAGGCAACCAAAATTTGGCTTTTATTAGGCTACTTAAGCAAGGCACCATTCATGTCATATACCCTAAGGCTCTTATAAGACATAATGGACAATCTCATTCGCACCAAAATCGCCTTAGTCCTTTCTTTAAGCACGAACACAATACAAAAATTAAGCAACATTATTAAACCTCCTCTTTAGTAGGCTACAACATCGGCCACGCCTCCGACACGATGCAGCAAACATATTTCGACTTCGGATTATATAAGTAAAAACCGGTGCCTTTTATCTCGAAGCCACATCGATAGCGAGTCGACAAGAGGTTATTCTACTTATTATGACACCGGACTCACTTATATAAAACTCCAACATCGCCACGCATCCGACATGATGAAGTAATCATGGCAGAGATACATATTTATTTAACATTTTTGTATTTTTTAGCCAAATTAAGTATTCCCCTTGATGTGTAACTACAACCTTAATCCACAAAGGAACTAAAGAAAACTTCGATTACTAATTAATAACAAAAAACCATACAACATCTTTATAAACATTTATATTAGAGGTGAAACAGGCTAATGGGAGAAAAAGCACAAGTAAACATATGAGCTTGAAAAGAAAACCAGCCTATCTACATTTAGATATCAGGACTTATAAATAACACTATCATTTCTTGTTCTTCACAAGAAGAACTTGCAAAGTGGCTCAGCCTATATGAAAATCCAACCTTGCATATTTTAAAATCTACTGGAGATTAGCACAAGCTTTCATTTACTAACGATATCTATTCTATCATGTTTAAAGTCTATATTCAGACTAGCATAAACTCTCAACATAATTGTTAGATGGAAAAAGCAGAGAACTCCTACACGTACGATCGGGTCAAAAATCACTTCTTATTCTTACCAGCGGAAAACCTACATTTTTGTCTTATTATTTATATATATATTTTTTTTTTTTTTTTTTTTTAGATTGAAAATTTAAAATTTTTGCTATTTTTGTGGGAGAACCGGGTACGTGAGAAACACAATAAGCAAGCACATCAAATCGATAGATTCCCTCCCCAAACTAACATGAAACATGTCCCTCATGTTTAAAGTCGGGTTCCTACGAAAATCTAAGCCGTTTATTAAGTAGACAAAGATAATTCGTTAATCGATAAGATAAAAGGATATTGATCTCCCCAAACTAATTTCACACAAAGGTGATGAAAACTCGGTGACCGGATGGAGGCATCGAACACGAGAGGATTCTTGAAATGTTGGGTTAATCCTGCCAAATCACAACACAGACAACAAACAACGAGAAACGAAGAGGATGGGTCCCTCAACATCACAACACATTAGAGGTTAGAAAATAAAATAGAAAGAAAAGGATAAGCATGGGGTGAACTCCCACGAAGCGGCTTTGTTTTTGATTACCGAGTCGCAAGCTCGACTCGATCCCTGAATTAAGTTGTCCTTAGGGAGAGCAAATGGAAAAGAAGATCTCAATCGGGTTTTCATTAATGTTTGGAAAAACATTAAAGGATATGAAAATTCCATCCCGATGAGAGGCCACCGGCTCTAAATGGAGATGCCGGGGTCAAAGATCGTATCTTCACTCCCGGTGGAGCAAGATAAAAGAGTAACCTCGGGGTAGGTGACAAATGGGAGAAAAGTACGGATGGTAAATGTGAAGGAATCGTCCTCTTCATCATTTAGAAAAACGACATTTTCACCTCCCCCCTGGTCAAAAGGTTCATCATTATTAAGCACATCTAAATTGTTAATCACTGTCGAATCGGACTCAAAATTTGAAACAAAATCCACCAACATCCCCGTGGTTTCGGAGAGACAGGAAATGACGGATCATCAAAATGAAACGACTCATACTCGGAAGAGAGTAATTAGCATGAGTAGTGGTACTGCCACTTCTCGTCTCTTCCGAATGATCGCTAAAAGACTCGAATTCGGGTAAAGAATTATCCAAATGAGAAAGAGAAGTAATGGATGAATCACTATCCATGATGGGAATAGGATTGTCTTTCAAAGATTCGATATTAGAAATAAGACGATGGACGTTCAACGGTAATTTTCCTCACGAAGGAATAACGTCTTGGATTTGAAAATATCTCTAAATCAAACTCTATTCTCATCATTCACCTCTCTAGGCTAACGTACCATGTCCTCAAATCTTCATCATCGCTCGAAGTATCATCATTGAAACAAATCGCGTCAACAATTCTCGGGTGGTAAATTGAGCAATATGAGGCGAGTTTCACCGGCGATCTCTCGAAAATAGGGTCAATCTTAGAAGAATTATCAATCGAAGTATCACGGTTAACCAAATATTCCACAAAATCGGACTCAATATTAACACGATTATTATCACAATTAAGCACATCACACGAATCGTCGAAAATTCCCTCAAACTCACTTGGGATTGGGACCAGGGTTCTCAACACAGACTTTATTACTTCGTCTGATTCGTTTGCCGAATAGTGCAAGATGCTCATCCCCATATTAAGAGAATTATCGGGCACCTCGATCGTAAGTCGTAGAGAATACTAAGGAAATATAAATCATCCGCGTCATCCCCAGTAGCCTGCCCGCCATGTCACTGCCCTCAGGCCGCCCTCCTTTTCGTCTTCGACCGCATTCTCATTTTTACGGCCCTCCCTACCCAAATCTTCAACTCATGCCATCAGCTTATGACATTCTAATTCACACTCTCTCTCAAATTCATCATCAAATCTCCTCGCCTCGACATCTACTAATTCCAATCATTTGTGATTTCTTTAATTCCCGCGCGGTCAACAATTGTTGTCATGGCCTCATTTCCTCGAAAGCTCATATCTTGTCTTTAACCGTTTGTTCTCCCTCGATTTGCATTTTTTCATTCCGATCACATTCTTTGATCTCCGGTTTAATTCTCAAACTCTATTTATAGAATTTTATCAAGAGCTCTCGACGATGAGATCGGATTCCTGCAGAGTTGTGGGTGTTAAACGGGAATACGAAAAATCAACTACACTCCGACATGAGTTGAACGACAAACATAAGGCTATAGGGCTTCGTCAGATCAATCAGCTTGCACATGTATACAATCAAAATAATACGAGGACTCGCATAAGCAACAACAATAAAGCAATTAAATTCTGTCCTGAACGAACAACATATGTGAACATTCTTCGTATGGGGAAGGCGGGGATTCAAAGAAATGCCTGGAAGGAAACGTAGCAGGGAAAGCAAGAATCAGCGAGAGGATGGAGAACAGACGAAACGATCTTTATTCACGCTCTCATTAATTTTGCTTGAGACTTTCGATAAATCACCACAACGTTTGAAAAGGACGAATCTTACGAGCGTAAAGATTGGTTGTATAGGTAGCATGCATCTAGTTCTGGATATGATGAGAGTAACTCGATTTGATGGAAGACAATATAAACCTGTTAATAGCACGTATAGCGACAAGATTTCACTAATTGAAGCATATGCGTCGACCAAAAATTCAATCGGAGAGCACACATAGACAGAAGCAACAAAGGAGGGCAAATCTGTTAGAGGTTGCTCTAGCGAAGATCATTTTGTATCACACCGGGAGTGCTTGAATCTGACAACTAAGCAATGCCTATCAATTCGAAGAAGTCATTAAACAAACCGGTTGATATAAAAATAAACATTCGGATGGATTCTCGAAAAGTATCTTCGAATGCTCTCTGCAAATACTATCCCACTGTTCACAATCAAATAAAACCGCACCATAAAAAATACCTCCCATAGAAGCGCAAGCAAATCCAATTAGTCAGACGAATTAAATTCAACTTTCGCGTAAAAATTGACACACAATCACAAAAATTAATAAACAAAAAGGGTAAAAAAAAAATAAAAATGTATTATTATATTTTAATAAGAATATAGACTAAAGAGAAATATGAGAGGGACTTAATATGTAGTGGTAAGGGGTATTAATGGAGAATTATTTAAGTATAAAGTTAGATAAAAATAATGTTTGGGGTATATAAAGAGGATATGATATATTCTTTGATTATGGTGAAAGATTAGTTTGTGGTGGGTTGGTATGTTTTGCTAAAAGCATTAATTTCATATGTAAATAAGAGAAGATGATGAAGATAAGATATTTAAAAGTGTTGAGTTTAATAAAATTGTAGTGTGTGTTTGTAGAAAATAATTAAGAAAGGAAAAAAAGATAAGAGTGGTTTTGGTGATTTGAAAAGAATAAAACAATGAATATTATTTTTTAGGAAGTTTTTATAGTTATTATAAGAGAAAAAATAAAAATGAACTTTACTTTATCTTATATTTTACTGATATTAACGAGTAGGGACACGAAAGAGACGTTAAACCCAAAAATAATCTCTACATAGCGATTCGTTCGTACGCTCTCTCTTTAAAAGCTGGCTTTTTATACACATGGTCCGTAGTGCAGTACAGTCGTACGTTTGACTCATAAGGAATGCCGGCTTGTTAATAATCTTAATGAATACCATAATAGAGGTGCAAACATGGCAATGTAGCACAATAAGGGAAAGTCTATAATGATAATATAATCAAGATGTAGTGAATTTAGGGTGAGGGGGTAGGAGTAGAAGTAAAATAAGCTGTAGAAGAAATAGTTATATTAAAGGCAAATTATAGACCCATTACTTTTAATATGTATATTTGTGAAACATAGTTATATATAACTCTATTTTTAGCAATTTTAGCTTTTACCTGAAAAAAGATAGAAGGAAATAAATATTGTAGTTTACATATTTTATATTTTAACATTTATGCTTATTTGGAATGTTTGATGTAAATTAATAAAATGAAAATTTAAACATGTCGAGAGTATGTTTTGATAGGATTATATTTGACAATTAAGAGATTAAATAGATGAGAGTAAAATATGAATATAGGATTGAAGTGAGAATAAATGAGTAGGATGGGTAAATAAAAGATCAAAAATAGGAATTACTGAATATTAGAGAAATTTAAAGGGAAATCTCACAAGTATACCATATTGACAACTGTCACTAACAAAAGCAAATCACTAGAAAATAGGATATGACGTTCAATGTTTTTGACCGGGGCAATGATAAGAAATCAACACGGAATAGAGGGATTAATAGATAAGGGGGGTTGGGGGTGGGTGGGGGGGGGGGTTTAATAGTTTATGTTTGGTTACTTAGTTGAATAAAAAAGAGATATGTTGATTTTAATTATACTACTAAAATTCTTGGCACAATTAAACAAACTATTAACAAATTAAACTTAATTAACGAAAGTAAAATAAAATTGCGCATTTAAGAAAACAAATGCAATTAAATCCTAAAATTATAAACTAAATTCCCAATTCTAAATTAATGCTAAAGAAAATTTTAGGAAAATTAAAAATATTTTTTAAAGGCCTTTTAGGAGAATTTATAATAATGCCGAATCCGCCACACCATACCTACACCCAACCCACCCCCCCTTCGCCCAAACGCAGCCCCCCTAACCTCGCCCCACCAATATCCCCCACTCCACACCCACACCCAACCGTACCCCCCGTCTTCGCCCCCCCCAATAAAATACCACCCACAAAAATAAACACAAAAAACCCTTGACCCCAATCCCGCCCCCCGACCGCGTAGTAATCCCCAACCCATTAAATAACCCTCCAAACCCAAATCCCACAACCAAAAAACCCCCACTACCCCCAACCACACCTCCCAACAACCACCGCCCATAGCCAAAAACCACCCTCTCCCCCCTCCTGCCCCAACAAAAGAGCTAAACCCCTCCCACTCAAAACGCCCACACAACAAACCCCCCCACCAAACCACACACTAGCTCTCCACCCCCCCTACCAGAAGACAACCAACCACCTCCCCACAAAACTACCCCCATAACCCCAGCCCACCCCACCCCCCCCATTCTCCAGACACACCCCCCCTCCCCCCCTCCACTTTCGGCGTCTTCACCCTCTCTCTCACCCCTTATAAAAGTCAATGCAAACAACCTGAAAACACCCCCACGAAAACAACCTACCACCACAAAACTTAAAACTAAACCAACTAACTCCAACTTAAAAACCACCCACTAAAACCACCAACTTTCAAAACACCCCCAACCAAAACATCCAAAAAACACAAACCCCCCGACTAAAACCCACTCAAAAACCTGAACGCTAAAACACAAAAAACCCCCCCAACCAAAACCCCAAACTATAAAACCCCCGCAAACCAAAACCCCCCCAAACTAAGAAAAAACCAAAACCCCAAAACCCCATCTCCCCCAAGCTATGTCACCCCCCCAATAAAAACACCCAAGAAGCGAGCCAAACGCTAACCCACGAAACCCCCGACAATAAAACCGAACAATTATATTTAAATCCACTTGCACAAAAAATCTTCATAACCAAACGCAACCAGACTCGTAAACCACACCAACACTCCCAAACCCCCTCCAAAACCCCCACTTAAACCAAAACCACCCCAAAACAAACTCCAACCAAACAGCCTAGTTCCAAACTAGAACACCAATAACGGGCCAAAAACACAATGCCCATAAGAATACCAACCACAGGGACGCAAATACATAACCAATACCGTAACAAACCTAAACCTTGCAAAAAATTAACCCACTAATAAGACCAATTATCCAAAACCAAAACTACTACGACGCAACCCACCCCCCACGACACAAAAACCCCAAACAACCCCACACCTTCACCCCCCAACCCCTCTTGAAACCCAAGCCCTCGACATAAGGAGTTTGTTCACCCGCCCTTCCTGGGATGCAACCTAGACAGAGTGCGGCCGTTACCCACCCCACCGTACAACCACATCTCACAATCTTGGTGCTTAGGCCTAGGTACCACTGGGAACCATATTGCAATACCTTAACACTCAAACCGAACAACAAAACACCTCAATAACCGCCACCCTGCCACCCTAAAAAAATAGCATTCCGTCGATGCCCTTTTGTTCTTATCGGGGGGGGGGGGTGGGGGGGGGGGGGGGGGGTGGGGGGTGGTTGGGTGGTTGTGGTTGGTGGGTGTGGGATGGGGGGTTTGATAAAGGGGGTGATTTGTAAAAAATGGGTGGGAAAAAGAATTATGTAGTGGAATGTGTGTTAAGGGGGGTGGGTAATTGGTCCAAGATAACTTGGGGATGCCGTTACATCCTATAATAGCTAGTTTCATTATTTATACGGTCATGAGTATTCATCAACTACGAATCAAGTTTTTTTTTGTGTAGCTCGAGTTCTGTGAGAATATGTTGCGCGGCCCCGCAGGGACCTATTGTGTACGAACGCACGCGAGAGAATTCTCGTAAATGATTTTCGAGTATTAGGTGTATTCAAAAATCCAAAACTATGGTCTTTGAAGCACTACACGATAAAATATTCGACTCGAAAAATAAAGTATAAAATTTTAATTTTTAATAGACACATAATAATACACAAAATAATGTTCACAATCATACACTTCTTCTATTCAAAACATTAATTAATATAAAGTAAGTAAAATAAGTTATTCCATTAATAATTCCTATTTTCATTAATATTATAGATAATAAATCAAAGTCTCAAATAAAGATAAAAAAAAAATTAAGTTCTGAACTACATTATCAGAAAATATAAATATAAAATCCAACACAAGTTGTCGGTTAATTTTCTACCAGAAACAAACACTAACAAATTACTACAACAAGCATTAGTCGTAGTTACTCGAGCATACATTATCCATTTGCACATCAAATAATTACTACTCCTGTATTGCAAGACTTACGCTAATTGAAATTCATCCCTTGGAATATTTCCGTAACTGGTCGTAACAGATTTAGCACACTTGTTCCCAATGCCTTATCTGTATGAAACTACTAAACGAACGTTTTAACACCGGTCCTGAGCCTTTCTTTTGAACCACAGCTCAATTTTCTTTATTCCAAGAGCTACCTACGTTACCCGAAGAAGTAACGTTGCTTATCACATTATTTGGTTTACAAAAACAGTAAAAAGAAAAGTAAAAAAAACGCTAGACCAACAAAGGAGCGCAATTATCATTATCACCACTTCAGACGTTGTACCGACGAAGGTTATTTAAGTATCATATAAATCACAAACATTAAACAGACAAATTTCAAAAAGCGCGCTCCTCATAATCATGAGTACTACTTCTTGTCTAAATATCAATTAAACAAAAAAAATATAAAAAACACTCATTTTATTTTTCCTTTATATAAAACAATAAACACACGCCAAAAATATTTTTCATTTATCAAAAACACAAAAATCCGAAAAGAATATATTTAATTCTTATGTATTATTTTCAAAACCTAAAAATATCTTGGGCTTGTTTCCGGTTCCTCTTATTCGAGTTAAATTCTCTTTCCGTCTTAATCCCTATGTTGTTAAAAATTCTTATGAGAGGTCTCATCATTCAAAATCTCTTCACGCGATCAGAGAGTGTTCGACTTGTGGAAGTTTGTACACTAAAGATTGTTGTTCGATAGGGAGTCTTAATGATAAGATCCTTATTCCCGAACCCGACCCTTCTCCGTGTTGTGCAAGATGTGGAACCCCGGTCGATGGTCCGAGTTGTCGTGGATGTGCAATTTTTTAAACGAAAGAAAATCGATAAGATATAGCTTGCGTATTGTGTTGAAAATGGAATTTTCCAAGACATACAAGCTACTTTCGTACCATCCTATGATAATACCGAACGTGTTAATGCTCTTGTACGAGAGCCATATGCGATGTCAATCAAGACCCGTGAAAAAACTTCGCAACGAAACCTCCACAGATTGACCATAAATGTTGTTAAGAGTGCGGTAGAAACATCAATGGAATTTTTTGTCGCAATGCATTTGTAAATCATGTGGTTAAAGGTGCTCATTTACGGTTATAATTGTCCACCAAAAGTTTCCGATTAACTCTATTCCAGAACACGAGAAATGCCATCAAACCATTCAATGATCTACCCACAGATTTAGCCAAAGAACACCCGATACGCAATTATGAAGCTGAAAATTCATTCGCTTATGTTCCAAACCCCGAAAACTTTCTATAATTTCCCAAATTTTTCTTACCCACCTCCAAAAATTCACCAAAGTTTTCTCAGCAATAACCTTTGTTTTGCTTATTGCGGAGGTACGTCCTCATATTTGATTATCAATGTCAACCGATCAAGTAACTTGCTAGAACCTAATCCGAGTTTGATTTATTCGCGTTTTTACCACCCACAACCTCGCGCAGGAATCCGTCACTTCAAGAAGCTGTTCTTAATAAAATTCTTAAAGAGTTTGAAAGAATTAAAAACGAGATCAAAGAAAGTAAACGGAAATTTAAAAAAGCAAATCAAGGAAGAACAAACGGTTAAAGAAGATATGAGTATCGAGGAAATAGGCAAGAGCAACAATTGGTTAGACCACGCAAAATTAAAAAGAAATCACAAATAGATTTGGGAATTAGACGATTTTCTAGGCGAGGAGATAGATGACGAATTTGAGAGAGATTGTGAAAATTAAGAATTCATAAGCTTAAAGCAAAGATTTAGATATATGGGGAAGTGAAGTTCGAAAAAAGGAGAAAGCTTACGAAGACGAAAAGTATGCTGCTGCCTGTCGTTACATGCTTTCTGTTTCTTGTGATGACGAGGATGATTATATTCCTTTAGCAATCACTCCCGACTTACCGATCGAGGAGCCCGATAATTCTCGTAATATGGGGGAATGAGCACTAGAACACTATATCCGTCAACGAATCGGACGAAGTAATAAAGTCTGGTGTTGAGAACCTTGTCCCAATCCTCAATTGATTTTGGAGGGAATTTTCCCGACGATTCGTGTGATGTGCTTAATTTGTGATAATACTCCGTGGTTAATATGAGTCCCGATTTTGTGGAATATTTTGGTAACCGGATACTTTTCGATTGATAATTCATCTAAGATTGACCCAATTTTACGAGGAGACGCCGGTGAACTCGCTCAATGATAGCTGCCAATTCCCACCGAGAATGTAGAAGCCGATTTTGATTTCAAAAGATGATACTTCGAGCGATGATATAATTTGAGACATCGCGTACGATAGCCTAGAAGAGTGAATGAATGAGAAAGAGTTAGATTAAGAGAAATATTTTTTTCAAATCCAAACGTTATCCTTCGTGAGAAATGTTGAACTTCCATCGTCCATATTTCTAATATCGAATCTTAGAAAGACAAATCCTATTCCCAACATGGATAGTGATTTCATCCATTACTTCTCTTTTCTTTTTTCCGACAATTCTTTTACCCCAATTCGAGTCTTTTAGCGATCATAACGGAAGTAGACGAGAAGTGGCAGTACCCACTACTCATGCTAATTACTCCACTATTCCGTAGTATGGAGTCGTTTTCATTGATGATCCGTCATATCTCGTCCTCCTCCGAAACCACGGATGTTGAGAATTGTTCCATATTATAGTCCGATTCTGAACAGGTGATAACAATTTAGATGTGCTTAATAATGAGTGATCCTTTGGACCAGCGGGTGAGGTGAAAAGATTTCGTTTTTTTTTTCAAACTGATGAAGAGGGATGATTCTTCACCATTTAACCATCCGTACTTTTCTCCCATTTGTCACCTACCCCGAGGTTACTCTTTTATCTTGCTCCACCGGGAGTGAAGATACGATCTTTGACCCCGGCATCTCCATTTAGAGCCGGTGGCCTCTCATCAGGATGGAATTTTCATATCCTTTAATGTTTGTCCAAACATTAATGAAAGCCCGATTAAGATCTTCTTTTCCATTTGCTCTCCCTAAGGACAACTTAATTCAGGGATCGAGTCGAGCTTGCGACTCGGTAACCAAAAACAAGCCGCTTCGTGGGAGTTCACCCCATGCTTATCCTTTTCTTTCTATTTTATTTTCTAACCTCTAATTGTTTTGTATGTTTGAGGGACACCATCCTCTCGTTTCTCGTTGTTTTGTTATTTGTGTTATGATTTTGGCAGGATTAACCCACCATTTCAAGAATCCTCTCGGTCCGATGCCTATTCCCGGTGCACCTCGAGTTTCTTCTCATCCTATGTGTGAAATTAGTATGGGGAGAATCCAATATCCTTTTATCTTATCGATTAACGAATTATCTTTGTCTACTTAATAAACGGCTTAGATTTTCGTAGGAACCCGACTTTAAACATTGAGGACAATGTTTCATTTTAGTTTGGGGAGGGAATCTATCGATTTGATGTGCTTGCTTATTGTGTTTCTCACGTACCCGGTTCTCCCACAAAAATAGCAAAAATTTTAAATTTTCAATCTAAAAAAAAAAAAAAAAAAAAAAAAATAAAAAAAATAATAAGACAAAAATGTAGGTTTTCCGCTGGTAAGAATAAGAAGTAATTTTTGACCCGATCGTACGTGTAGAGTTCTAGCTTTTTCCCTTAACAATTAATGATGATAGTTTATGCTAGTCTCATATAGACTTTAAACATGCTAGACTTGAATCGTTAGTAAATGAAAGCTTGTGCTAATCTCAAGTAGATTTTAAATATGCCAAGTTGGATTTTATAAGGCTAAGTATTTGCAAATTTCTTTTGTGAAGAACAAGAAATGATAGTGTTATTTATAAGTCATGATATTAAAAAACGTAGAATATTGGTTTTCTATCAAGCTCAAATATGTATATACTTGTGGCTTTTTCCTCCCATTTAGACATGTTTCACCTCTATATATAAATGTTTAATAAAATAGAGTTAGTATGGTTTTTTTTGGTTAATAATTAGCTAATAGAAGTTTTTCCTTAGTTCATTTTGTTATTAGAGGTGAGTACACATCAAGGAATACTTAATTTGGCTAAAAAAATACAAAAAGATCATAAATAAGTATCTCTGCCAGATTACTTCATCATGTCGGAGGCGTGGCCGATGTTGGAGTTTTCATATAAGGTGGGGACCGGTGTCATAATAAGTAGAATAACCTCTTGTCGACTCGCTATCGATGTGGCTTCGAGATAAAAGGCACCGGTTTTACTTATATAATCCCGAAGTCGGAAATATGAATGCTGCAATCGAGTCGAGGCGTGGCCGATGGTTGTAGCCTACTAAAGGAACGTGAGGTTAATAATGTTGCTTAATTTGTCTTGTTATTGTGCCTTAAAGCGCCTAATGGTATATGGTCCAAATGAGAATGACCCATATCAGTCTTAAAGAGCCTTAGGGTATATGACATGAATGGTGCCTATGCTTAAGTACCTAATAAGAGCCAATTGGTCGCCTCGATGTGGACTTTATTCTTGATTGCATTTGATCTTTTGAAAAGGGCTAGGAGCTAATTATTGCGTTCTTTACCATTACGCTTTATTTTCTGAATTAATAAGTATCGAAACAAAAGTCTTAAAGAGCCTTCGGGTATATGACTTAAGTAAAATCCTGAGATACAAAAGTAGGATTTGCGATGGTAAAAGTAAGTACAGCAATTAGTATTTATGAGTAGATGGTTAGTGTCATGACTTGTAATTAGCGATGATCTTGTTAATAAGTTGGCATGGGAAAAGTGAAAAATCGGGGATGATGAAGTTATCTTTTAGACGCTTAATTGTGCTTTTTGTTCTATGATCCTAAAAGTTACCAATGTGGTAATGAAAACATTGCATTATGTCAACACAAATAAATTGTAGTTAGGTAGTTAATAATCAAGAAAAATCATAAAAAGAGAAAAATCTTAGAAAATGGGAAGTCGGGTGTTTTATAACTTGTGATCTCTTAAACAAAACTCTTTGCTACTTTTCAAAGGTTTAGTTTGGGGAATTTTCGAGGTATTTGGTTATAAGGCATGTGATATTGCGTGAGGACACACAATCGTTTAGTTTGGGGAATTTTGATAAGTGTAGAATACACATATCTATTTATGCTTAAAAAGGCCCAATTCAACCCAAAACGGATCAAAAATGGCAAAAATGTGCTTGTATCTGAGTTTTATGTGTGCAGGTATGGATATGTCAAATATCACAAGAAATCAGTCAAAAACGAACACGAGAACGGATGAGTGATCAAGAAGCTAAAGAAATCAAAACCGAAGCCAGAGAGATCATGCCTCAGCCTTCTTCAGTCAACTGCAACTTCCACAGTCAACTTACAAAGCCAGCACCACTCTTTGTAACCACAAGGACTGTTTTTGCAATTGGTGAAACTTGTTATATAACTTGAAATTGTGCTTGCCAAACACAAGGGCCGGAGATGTAATTCCCCCAAAGTTATAAAAGGCGCGGGTCATATACCCGGGTCAAACTACCCATGGATCTACCTCTCATCCAATCACAACCTTAGCCCTAACCCAATTCAACCCGAACCCTAACCCGACCAACCCGGTTAAACTTATAAACCCTTTTACAGTTACTGTGCACCTTATTTCCCCCAAATGTGATCAAAACACACTCACTCACACACGAACAACTCAAGAACACCCATGAACCCTAGTTTCTTAACCACTCTCCCATCCAAATTAACCATAGGGTTAATGGCCCCCTCACAATCCTTAACCCATCCATCGCTTTCAATTAACCCCAATCCCATTCCACCCTGGCAAAATGAAAAGAAATGATTGGATGATGTGACGTATGTGAGTGTTTACACTCACATAACTAACACACTCCATATGCCACATCATTGATCCGGGTGCACACATATTAATCTAACGATTGAGATGAAAATCAAGGAAAGAGATTTGATCGAAGGGCTGAGATGAAGATGAATAGAAGGATCTAGAGAAGGAGGTGAGATCAAGCTTCGGGTATAAATACCCCCATCATTCCAGCATTTCGAATAGTAATTTTTAGTGGTTAATTTTTCAGTTTTATTTTAGTAGTTTAATTGTTTTCGATTCAGTATTGAGTAGTTTTTGTAATTTCAATTTCATTCGTATTGTAAACTTTATTTCAGTTTTTAATAAAAGAATTATTTTATATTAATTTGAGTCTTCATTTAAATTCTGTTGAAAAATTGGTGTTTGTGTTTGTCATTGCTGTCATTTGATCAAGACATTGACACTCTTGGAATTGGATTGCGGCTGAGTGTTCAATGGGTTTGTTTAGAGCTGTTGGACAGCTTATAGGTTAGATTAGGTTTGATGTTATTGATTAAGCCATAAGCCCACACAGCTTATTGTTGCTTTCCTGTTCTAGCTGGAAAGCTAAGGTACACACTATTTACTTTACAATTGTCCTTTTTCTTCTTCGTAATAAGCTGTTAAGTTTCATTAGAATTAAATAAGCTGTTTGGTTTTGTTAATGTTTGATTAAACATTTTATTGAGTAGTTAAAATTCTGTCAAGTGCCTTTTATTTTGCTTTGTTCATGAAGTTTAAGAGATAGAATTCTAAGCTTCTAAAGCTTATAAGCTGATAAGCTTATACAGCTTATTTCAAATAAGTGAGAGTTTAGTTTTACATAAGTAGAATCTAAAAAAAGTTAAAGTTAATAAGCTGTTTAAGGGATGCTGTTTGTTAAAAGTTAGGTGTTGCAGGGACCTGTTTTGTAACTTTTGAAAGTTTCTGTTAGTAAAAAGTTACTCAGTTAGTCCTTGCTAGTAACACAGTTAGTCCTTAGTTAATTTCATAGTTAGTCCTTCGTTAGTTTAATTGTTAGTCTAGTTAGTCCCAAGTCCAGGGACTGCATTTTTGTCAATAGATCAAACTTTGTGTTTTTCATAAAACTTTAATGTTTGGCCGCCTACCCTCAACTTTGTTAGTTAATTACATAGTTAGTTAGTTTGTTAGTTAGTCCTTAGTTAATTACATAGTTAGTCCTTCGTTAGTTTAATTGTTAGTCTAGTTAGTCCCAAGTCCAGGGACTATT
>BQNB010007556.1:0-90566 GCA_026074375.1 Tanacetum coccineum
ATTATGATTGTTGTATCCATGAAGTAATACCCCAGATTATCTTCCGCTGCTATATTGTAAAAATGGGGGTGTTACATATGTCTTGCCGATTATGGAAGTTTACATTAGTTTGATTTCATGTATAGTTTATCGTCTAATCCATGTGTGTAATAATTTAATGTTTAATAGTTTACTTTAGCTCGTTTATGGATTTTTGTTTACGTGTAGGTCATTAATGTTAATTCGTGCCTTGTAACTTATGACATATCATCTCAGTAACAAATATGTATAAAGAGAATACCTTGTCAAGATTGTGTTTTAAATGTCCTTTCACTGATATGACTTTGCTCAAGTATTAGATAATAACCAAGGTTGCAAAAGTCATGAATCGTGAATTGCTTGTTTTGGGTATTTCCAGCGAGTTTTGTGTAGTTCATCAAGATTTTCCTTAAAAATCAACTTATAATAGATATAAACAAAGAATATCTTATCGTGGTTGGAGCTTAAGTTAGTAGTATCATCGATAACATTATTTGAAGATGAATTAAGCACCAATAGAAAACGGAGGTAGCTCGTCAAACTGGTTGTATCCGTCCTCGAACATTCTCAACAAACTATACGTCGTTTTCCATGAATAACGACATTCCATCTAGAATCATTTATGTCCTCAATAAATCCTATGCATAGCCATTTGTGGAAAGATTGACACTTGTAAAGCCATGATTGTTAAATGTGGAAAGAGTGTTAGCCTCGGCCGAGATAGATGTGATAGCTATAGCATGAATAGTCACCTAGAACACAATATCCAAGTTTACATTTCATAACATTTTTAGTATTTTCGATTGTTTTTTAAATGTTAATACTATAAGAAAAACAATAACAATGATGACATCATGCATGATTTGTGTAACATCCGAGAATTTTCAAAATTTTGAATGACGATTTCAATCTTTGACTTTTAGGGTCTGGCTTGACTTATAAGAACTAGTCGTTATACAATGCTTACTGAGAAGTCATGCAAATCACCTTGTATGTCTTGCCGATTATAGAAGTTTACATTAGTTTGGTTTTGTGTATAGTTTATCGTCTAATCCATGTGTGTAATAATTTAATGTTTAATAGTTTACTTTAGCTCGTTTATGGATTTATGTTTACGTGTAGTCATTAATGTTAATTCGTGCCGCCCCCTTTTATAACACTTTCGACATATCATTCTCAGTAACTAATAGGTATAAATAGAATACCTTTTCAGATTGTGTTTTAATGTACTTTCTTTGATATGACTTTGTTATATATATTAGACAATAACCAAGGTTGCAAAAGTCACGAATCGCGAATTGCTTGTTTTGGGTATTTTCGGCGAGTTTTGTGTAGTAAATATAAACAACTATCATAAGTGATTAAAACACCATAAGTGATATAAACAACTTATAATAGATATAAACAACTATCATAAGTGATTAAAAATCAATAGAAAACGGAGTAGCTCGTCAATACTGGTTTTATCCGTCCGCGTGAAACATTCTCAACAAAATTATACGTCATTTACATGAATAACGACATTCCATCTAGAATCATTATTTTCTGTGTCCTCAATCAATTTCTATGCATAGTAATTTGTGGAAAGTTGTACACTTGTAAAGGGCCAGAATCGTTAAATGTGGTGAAAGAGGGTTAGCCTCAGTCGAGATAGATGTGTTTATAGTAGAGCATTTATGGGTTTATGAAAGTCACCTACAAACCTCGTAGTGTGGAACTAGAACACATATAAAGTTCATATTTCTAACATCTTTAGTATTTTCGATTGTTTTTTGAATGTTAATACTATAAGAAGAAACAAATAAAATGATGGACATATTGCATGATTTGCTTCCACTGACCGCTTCTCGTAAATCAGGCGAAACAGGAACGTTAAAGAAACCAAAAACAAGTATTATACCAATAAAGCTAATTTGAAACATTCAAAACTTAATTACGAAATTTAAAACTATTTGAAAATTATTAAAACTTTTAAACTTAAAAAATACAAAATCTTAAAACTTATTTTGTAAAAACTAATTTATTATAGAAATCTTCACTAAAAATTTCAAGAAAATTTTGTAAGTGCTAAATATTTTTTTGAGTTTAGAAATTAAAAGTTTGGATGAAATTAGCTACAGATAAGCTGCTAAAAAATAAAATAAGCAAAATAAGCTCAAAACAGATAGTTTATAAGAGGAATACAAAACAAGGTATAATTGAAAAAGACCCAAGGGCGGAGATGGTTGAGGTCTTGGTGTGAAGGGGAGGTCACAGGTTCGATACCTGTGGCTTCCTTTTTGGTATTTCCCTCCCCAAAATTTTTGGTATTTCCCTCCCAAAAATTTTTAAAACGCCCCCATAATTTAAAAGTATTTCCTTCCTTAAAATTAAAAAAAACCCCCTATATTTTTTTTCAGCAAATTTCAAATTCTCCCTCCAACCATCTCCATCTCCACCCAAGTTTCTCACATTTCTCACCAATCACCAGTCACCAATCACAACCACCAGTCACCATCCACCATTCACCAGTCATGTCACAGCCACATTCACCCATCACCATTTACTAGTCTCTAAATCCACAGTACCTGTCACCATCCATACAGTCAAGGGTACGGGCCATCAACAAACGGAGGAGGTTCATTTAGATCTAAATTAGGTACTTTGGTTGAATTAGGAAATCATATATGCGGTACTGTTAAACTTATGCTTACTTTTCATTGTAATTTATTTGTTATAATTAAGTGGTATCTTGTTTTGGTTGTGTTTAGGAATATGAGACAAACAACAAATAGAAAAAGAATTTGTGTTGTATATCAGGTAGTAGTTCTGATAATTCATTGTTGGGAAAACACTTAGCAGCAGTAAATACCATATAAGCTTCCACCATGGAACATGAGTATCATTTTTTGCAAGGTTACAACTGGAAATAAGGCACTATTTAGGTTAATGGGTTGTTTTGACATAGTCATTGTGATCAAAGGCAATTTTGAGTACCACTACACTGCCCACTGTCCATTGTAATTATACACAAATGCTTTGATGCTTATATTGGTTTAATTTGTGACTTGTAGGATATATACATTTTACCATATTTGACTCAAAATAGCATGGACAAGTCTTGGATGAGAACTAGTAGGACCAAGAAACAATATATTGATGGAGTAGAATCACTTATTAAGTATGTAGTACACAACTTGCAAAAGATGAGGAACATCGACCCACGAGGTAATAAACAACAGCTTATGATGCCATGTCCGTGTACCACATGTTTAAACCACATAGAGCATAAAGTGGAGGAAGTGCAGTTCCATTTATTCAAATACGGGATTGATCTAAGCTACACAAAATGGGATAAACATGGAGAAAAGGATGAGCAAGCAACAACTGCCCAAATACCTATTAATGCTACAACAGAGTTTGTTGACGACACGGATTTTGACATGGATTTTGGTTCAGAAATTCCAACAGATAGCCCAGCAACAGTAGAAATGGTTAATGCTTACAAAGAAAGTTTTGATGAGGATGGGACCTTGCCAATTTAAAGATAACTATTATTAGCGCGGAGAGCCACTTTACAAAGGATGTCCCTGACTTCACAAAGTTGTCCCCCCCTCTCCCCCCCCATCCACGTTAAACTACTCAACTTGAAGGGTAAGTATGGAGCTTCTGATAAGTTCTTTACTGAATTAGTAGGATTGTTAAAAAAGATCCTACCTGCTGGTAATAAAATGGTTGAAAAAACTTATCAAGCCAAAAAAAACTAATAAGAATTGTGGGGATTAGGTTACAAATGATACATGTATGTATGCTACAACTGCATTCTTTACTGAAGGATAATCAAGGAGTTGACGGTTGTCCAACTCATTGGGATAACAGATGGAAGGGTGGATAATAGGACACATAAATTGTACGAAAACATTTTGGCAAAGGTAATGTGGTACTTTCCAATTATACCAAGACTGCAATGACTCTTTAAGTTAGAAAGTATTTCTAAAGATCTAAGACGGCACGTAACAAGGAGGATAACAGATGGTGTTTTACGCCACCCCGCAGATTCATAGGCATGGCGTACCATAGATGAAAAATTCCCTAAAATTGCTAAAGATCTGAGAAATCTACGGCTAGGAATATCGGCTGATGGGGTTGACGTCAACTCATGAACTAGGCATCACAGTGTATGGCCAGTTTTATCTGTCATATACAACCTTCCTCCATGGTTGTGTATGAAAAGAAAGTTTATCATGCTTTCGGTATTAATATCGGATACCCAAGAAATGATATCGATGTTTTTTAGAACCGTTGGTTGATGATCTGCATACCTTATTCGAGACAGGGGTTGATACATATGATACTTCCACAAAAGAAAACTTTAATCTGTGTGTCGTTATGTTATGGATGATAAACGATTACCCTACACTTGGTACATTATATGGCTGCCCATACAGTGGATTCAAAGGTTGTGTAGTATGTGGGAAAGATACACACTGTGTTAGACTTTCTTCCTCATCTAAGCAAAGTTATGCTGGACACAGACGATATCTACCATACAACCATCCATTCATAAGGCAAAAGAAGGCGTTTCATGGACAACAAGAATTTTAGCTTGCTCTAAATCCATTGACCGGGGAACAAATATACAACGAGGTACAACATATTGAAAATAAATGGGGAAAAGGAAAATGAACAAACAATAAGACCTTAGAAAACCAAGAAGATACGAGAGGCAAAGGTGGGAAGATCCAAAAGCAAAAAAGGAAAACAACAGAAGAAGAGGGTAGTTCAAACCAAGTAAATGAAGCATATTGGAAGAAATTCAGCATTTGGTATCGAAAGCTAAGGTATTGGAGGCTTAATTTTGTTCCACATTGTATTGACTTCTTGTATGTAGAAAAGAATATTTGTGAGAGTCTAGTCGGAACTTTGCTAAATGTTCCTGGAAAGACAAAAGATGGAGTAAATGCTCGATTGGATTTGGCAGAGTTGGGGATTAAACCAAAGTTGTTTGCTAGGCAAGAAGAAGACAAAACAATACTACCTCTAGCAGGTTACACATTAATGAATGCTAAAAAAGACATCTTTTATGAAACGTAATCCAACATCAGGGTACCACAAGGCTATTGTTCAAATTTCTCTAGTTTGGTCAGCCTAAAGGATAGGAAGCTCATTGGCCTTAAATCACATGACTATCACATACAAATGCAAGAGTTTTTGCCCATTTCTATACGTTTAATCATGCACCCACCCACACAATATGCTATTATCAGGTTTTTCTTTTTCTTTATATTTTATATATAGGAAAAGAAATCACGAGGGGGTGGTGGGGGGGGGGGGCGGGGGAAGGTGGTGGATGGTTGGGGGGGGGGAGGGTGTGGGGGGGGGGGTGGGGGGGTGGGGGGGGGAGGGGGGCGGGAGGGAGCGGGGGGGTGTTGAAGGGGGGGTCGGGGGGATATGGGGGGGGGGGGCTTGCAAGAACTAAGATAAGCTGCCAATTGGAACTTGTTGTGACACTGCTGTCCAACTCGAGAAGATGACATCATGCATGATTTGCTTCACTGACCGCCTTCCCGTAAATCAAGAAAATCAAGGCACATTAAAAACCTAAAACATGTATTAAAACAATAAAGATAATTTGAAAAATTCAAACTTAATTAGTAATTTAAAAACTAATTTAAAAATTATTTAAAAACTTTTAAAACTAAAAATTCAAAATCTTAAAACTTATTTTTGTAAAACTAATTATTATAGCAAATAAGCTCAAAACAGATAGTCGATAAGAGGAATACAAAACAAGGTATAATTGAAAAAGACCCAAGGGCGGAGATGGTTGAGGTCTTGGTGTGAAGGGAAGGTCACATGTTCGATACATGTGGCTTCCTTTTTTGGTATTTCCCTCCTCAAAATCTTTAGTATTTCCCTCCCCAAAATTTTTAAAAAGCCCCTCATAATTTAAAAGTATTTCCTTCCCCAAAAATTTTAAAATGCCCCTATAATTTTATAGCAAATTTCAAATTCTCCCTCCACCCAAGTGTCTTACATTTCTCACCAATCACCAGTCACCAATCACAGCCACCAGTCACCATCCACCATTCACCAGTCACGTCACAGCCACCAGTCACCATCCACCATTCATTAGTCACCAATCACAGCCACCAGTCACCATCCACCAGTCGCCTGTCCTGTATATGACATTTGATAGAGGTCCACCAGCACACCATTTCATTATCCCAAACACTCGTATTCTTTAATTGTTTGTTTGTTGTTCCTGCAATTTAAAGGTAATATATACTAGTAATGAAATTCAGGTTGAGAGAGAGAGTTAGCAATATCCAAAGATAGTGTATTAGAAACTGTAAGGTGGATATCATATGGGCCACGCGCCACCATAGTGAAATACGAGTCATATAACAACAATGGGTATACATTTCGTATGAAAAGTAATGATGGCATAGTTTATCAGAACAGTGGGGTTAGTGTTGAGGCAGTAGATCTTCACATATCCAAAGAAGTTGCAACCACAAGAAAAGCATTTTATTATGGGGTTTTACAAGAGATATGGGTACTAGATTACCGTTTCAGGCAAATTCCTCTTTTCAAATGTGATTGGGTTAATCACAAAGCTGGTGGGGTCAAACACGATCCTAATCTTGGTTATACATTGGTAGACCTGAATAGTTTAGGCCACAAGGATGATCCGTTCATATTAGCCTCACAAGCACGACAAGTGTTTTATGTGAAAGACCAGATAGATAAAAAATTGTCTATTGTCTTTAGAACACCTACCAAGAATTACAAAGATACATATGACGAAGTCGATGAGGAATTTAGTACAGTCATTCACGAGCACAATGATAACATATTGCCACGTGTAAATCGACGTGACTTGGGTAATGAATCACAAAATGACTACTATCGAACCGATTGTGAAGGTATTGTTATACGAAAATCCAAGTGAAGCATGTCATGCTCAAGTTGTCACACTCTGTTTAAGGATTTATGTTTGTCTGCAGAACCTATTTAAGCTTTTGTTTTGCTGCAAATACTCTTGTAAAGGATTTCAATTTATCTATTAATTGTTTACTTCAGGTTTGGTTGATGTGTTTGTATATATTGTATCTTGCTTAAGCTGCCAATGCAAGTGTAGTTAATATGACATAAACATTAACTACACTTGCATTAGGTTAGTTCATACTTGTATTTATACACGAGGCATTACCACGCCCGTGCGTTGCACCGGGCTAGGTCGTGGGTTGTTACTTAGTCGCAATTATTGTAATTTGAAGGTTGTGTTTATTTTTATAAAAGTTTTTGTAAGCATAGAAATGTTTTTGTTGACAATGTTCCGCAAATGTAGCGATTGTCTTGCTGTAATTGGATGCACGTTAAAAATTGTTTCTTACGGTTTTAGTTTTTGAGTATACTTTGGGTTTAGTTCGGTATGTTTATAAACGATTGGGGGTTTAGTTTGTGTGTTTTAAAAGAATTGGGGGTTTAGTTGGTGTGTTTTTTAAATATGAGGGGTTGAAGTTTGGGGAGTGGAGGTATATAACACTGTATGTGTGAATGACCGCCATTTATTAGTATCTGAAATCGCCGTTTGGATTAACCATCGTAATGATGGTCTTAATTTTAATCTCGACCGTTAATTTTTCTTTATATACTCCCCAGTTTCACTCATATCTTCATCTCATCTCTTCCATCTTGTCTTCAATTGTTGATTTTCATTATCTATCTTTTAATCCACTTGATTTATATTCCAATGGCTGGTGAGGGTGTTCAAAACGTGATTGCAAGGCGAGTTACGGATGATCTCATCATTTTCAGTGGTGAAACTTCTCCTTCCAGGTACACTAAGTTCTTTTTGGAGCAAAAGATTGCCGAGATCCGCAGGTTTGTTGATCGTATCCGTTCTGAAGTTGCTACCTCTAGGGAGTGTATTGCTCAACTCAATGTCGTGGTGGCCGAGTTTGAAGCCATGGAGAATCAGGAAGAGGTGCATGACAGTTGGTTGGCTGCTAAGGATGCAAGGAGGGGCGAGCAGGGTAGATTAGATGGGTTAAATGAAGTGATTAATGATGCATTAGAGGAGATTAAGAAACTTGAGACCAATGTAGAGATTTTGGAAGGTGCTGCTGATGTGGTTTGATTGTGGTTGGTTGATGATGTTATTAGTATTTTGTGTTTATTATAAAGCTTTTGGTTAAAGGTTATGTTTAGCTATGGTTAAGTATGTAAAGATGGTATATATGAAGCTGTTATGAATCGTATGAATGTTCTATGAAATGAATATATAACTATTCAGTGTGCAAGTCTTGGTGCATATGGCTAATCTTATTGACTGAGAATGCAATAACAGCTTTTTATTGAAATGCCTAAAGTCATGACCATTGAAAAAGCTATCATAATAAACTATCATACCCAACCCAAACTAAAACTATTTTAAGTGAAACACAAAAGCGCTGCAAATGGTTTCCTTAATAGCTATGGCAAACAACAAGAATACTGAGTAAATGGCAATCACAACAGTAAAAAAACCAGCATAATGTATAAAATGAAGAACAATTTAAGATGACCATAGAATATAAATTTCCATTCCATTTAACCATCCATTACATATTCATTTCAAGTGAATAGAACTACAAAAGATGCTTAGATTGACAGTAAGTTAAAGATTATAACTAAATAAACCTGGGCATACTACACGCCCACATATATACCCAACCAGCTCCAACCAGCTTCATCCGCAAAAAACACAAACATATGCACAAAACCCCAAACCCATCACACCTAATCTTATTCACATAAATCCATTATAGCAGAATGAACTTTTAGCTCCTTAACACCATCAAAATTTTCGTCCGCAAGCTGGGTCAAACGAGACAGCTTAAGCTCCAACCTATCCTTAGTTTCCTTAAAACAATCAATAGCATCCTTCCAAGCATCTTTGTCACTCTTGCTCTCCATCTCACGAATCGCTGTACGCACCCTTGTTAGACTAGCCTTAACATCACCAATCTTATCATGAATATATTTTGTAAAAGCCTCCTCCTCAACAATCTGTTGCTCAAAGAAAATCTTCATCACCTTCGGTATCTCTGTCTCACTAGTAAGAGCAATGATCTCATCCAAAACAGGAGTGAGTGTGACATTCAAACTACAACATGATGATGCCATGGATGAATTAAGTGTTTAAATTAAAGTCAAATGGTTTTTTATCAGTTGTGGTTTTTTGATCAGGGGTGAAGATGATATAGGGTTTTGTTTTGATGACTTTATCGATTAGGGAAAATGAAGCAGATACGAGTATATTTATATATGCATTGAATATCAAATTAGACTTAAACTAATAGGCTGAACTCAATTCATGCAGTGAATATCAAATTAGACTCAAACCAGATAGACTATACAATCCCATATCTAAGCCCTCAAAATTACATAAGTTATCAGAAATGTGTGACTATATGTATCGAATTGTGACTACACTTAAATAATGTGTGACAAAATATGACTCTATGATTTAGACACCTAAATAAATACTTCATGTGACCATATATAACATCTTGAATTTAATCACACAAACACTCAATGTGACTAATATCAAGGTTAATGATAACTGAGTTCACATTTTGCTATAAATAATAGTCACATGAATATTTCACAATGTGACTATTTTGAATGTATTGGTCACATATAATACCTTTATAATGTGGCCATAAACATAATTTAGATACACATTTGTGATATGGTGTGACTATTGTAAAGCCTATAGTCACATGATCATGCTATAATTAAATGTGACTATACACATTAGGTTTTGGCAATCAAACACACACTAAACTTTAGACACACATATTAACTTGCGTGACCATATGTATCAGATTTTAGTTACACTTAATCATGTATGTCTATAGTTTAGTGTGATCATATATGACATTTGGTCACACTATTCAAGTGTGTGACATATATTTGTCAGTTTTAAATGTATATCGTGACTAATGCTTCAAACTTACTTTTCAGTTGTCACACATTTCAAATTCATATGTGGCTAAATATTCAGCAAAAAATAGCAGTCACTTTTAAATAATGTGTGACAAACTTGACTATATGATTTAGCCACATACACAATTACTTCATGTGACCATATATGGATTTTGGTCACACTGTTCAATTGTGTGACATATATTTGTCACATATGTATATATATAGTGTGACTAATGTTTCAAACTTATTTGTATCTGTCACACGTCCCAAATTATAAGTGACTAAATAATCAACAAAAAATTACCAGTTAAGTCTAGTCACATAAATATTTAAATGTGTGACAATGAAATTCTAAAATGGTCACACAAAATGAGTTCAAGTGTGGCTGTTTATTTTATCCTGGTACATTTAGTCACATAAATATCTGACTGTGTGGCCGTTCAAAAAACAGCATGTGTGACGAAATCCCAGATTTGTACTAGTGAACCATAGGTTTTACGCGAATGAGGATGTGATCGAACATGCATGTCTATTCCGTCGTTACGGCCATGTATGCATGATTCAGCTGCCTTGTTGGTTTATTACTATTGGTGAAAGTTAGAATATCCATACACTATATCATTCTTCATCCTAACCCTTGGTTAAACTCGAATGAGGATGTAATTGAACACACATGTCTATTATTTCATTACGGCCATGTATGTGTGCTTCAGATGCCTTGTTGGTGTGGTACTTTTGGTGAAAGATTGTAGAATGATCAACCCTAAGCCTTATAATAAAAATCTATTTACCTTTAGAAACATATATAACTCCTGTAGCTCTAGTGGTGGAGATGTGTATCCTTGCCAAGCCTATGATAGAATACCTCACGATCGAGCAATTGAGTAAATTAGTTACATGTTACCACATAGATTAGTTGAGTGATTTGAGTGTTTTCATCTTCCTGTTTTGTGAGGTTTTGGTTATGTACTTATAATAGATCAAATAATAGCTTAACGGAAAAATCCTTAGGGATACATTTTCATAAACTTCTAAAGGCTACTTGAGGACATGTAGGATTCAAGTGGGGGGATATTTGATGACATCAAATAATGTTACTTTTATAGCATCATTTATCCTATGTAAATAACCTCTTTTGTATAACTACTGCAAAAAAATTGATACTTAATGTTTTTATTATTTTGAGAATTGCAGTATATATGGAGGACTTGGTGAAGATTAGCAAAAAGGCACGCATTTTGGAGCTTAAATGAAGACATTTAAAGATTACTGTTCTGACGTCCAATACATCGTATCCATCAAGGAAGATACGGCGTATATGTGCCTGCACTTCACAAAATACCACGAAAGAAACACGATCAATATGTCGTATCCAAGGAAGACCAATACGCCGTATTCAAGCTATGGAAATAAAATATTCTGGAAGATATCAAACGTGGTCCCTACTCTAAGAAACCCCCGATACGCCGTATTGACCTCAATCAATACGCCGTATCGACCATATTCCAGATCTTATAAAAAGAAAACTCAAAAACTTTCAGTGTGCTAAATCATATTTTTGATACCTAAACCACAAAAGTTCCATTTTCAAAAAGAAAAGAATGAGAGCAGAAGCGTATATGCAAACGGAATTAAATTCCATAGAAAACAACTTGTAATCTCCTATACTCTTGTAATCGTTTAGTTTTTGGTATCATTCGTTAACTCGGTTAGTTTACCTTGGCTAAATTATTACTCTTGTATTGATTATGACGTTTGAAGGATAATACCTTCGGTATTAGGCCATTATTTATGAAGATCTGAATGTTTGGTTTATTTATCTTGATTGCTTAATTTATCGTTGATTACTTGTTTTATGTTATCAATTTATACTTTGTTACATACTTTTTGTATGCGACCTATCATTCAACTTGGATCTAGTGATACTGAGCCAAGTATCTAGATGCCGGGATGGCTCTCTATATAGTGATTTATACATCTAGACCAATAGGATCATGAATAATAACCTATCTTTGCCCTTAGATTGCGAGCTTAGTTGGACCGGCAGGTGACCCTTGGGATCAACGAGTACGTTCTCAATTAATTGGTAAAGACTTGGTTAGTGCACTACTAGCGTATAAATTACCTTTAAGCAGTAAGTGGGTAAAGTCTCTATGAGCTAGGGTTTAACAAGACGACCATTGCTTTAATCCCTAAGATAGATTATAATCAACAAATAAGGATGCTTTATGTGGATACATTTAATTGTGATAAAATTCTTCGTATCTAGGTCTTAGGAAGAAGTAACGCCTAAGTCTTAAGAATGATATGCCGCCCCGAGATAAGTAATCATTGCACCAAATAAACAAAACCAACGTTCTGATTGGATAAATAATGGTTAATACAGTTTTTTCTTTATATTTGGCTAGACCGCTCTTTTATCTTTAGTTAATTTACTTGCCTTGTGTTTTATTTAGTGTCTTAAGTTGATTTTAGTCACCACAAAACCCGAGCTAGTCTCTCAGGCTAAAAACCCCCTTATCCGTTTGATTTAGGATTAACATAGATTTAGCATAGGTTTAACATAAAATAGAATTAACTTAGTTTAGATAACTAAAATATTAATAAATTAAAAGATTGTTTCTCGCTCTAAGTGATCGACACCCTACTTATCATGAAACTCCCATCTGACCGGGTACACTGCCCGTTAAAGTGTTGGTTTTGGTAAAGTTGGCAAAATATAAATTTAAAACTTGAAATCATAAAATCACACCTCACTACAACACATCAAGTTTTTGGCGCCGTTGTCGGGGAGTGAAAAATTTAACCTTGATTTTTATTTGATATTTTGGTTTTTAACATTAGATTAGTCTAACCTTTAGGATTAGTGTAACTTAGATTAGTGTATAATTTTGTATGTTTTGTATATTTGTGTATTTATTTGCTTGTATATTTGCTTAGTTTACTTGTTTGTGTGATTTAATTGTTTTCTCTAATACACTATTCTGGTCGATAACCTGATATGGCGTATCCACTTCCATTAGATACGGTGTATCCAACTTTGTTTTCCAATATAGCGTATTTGTTCAAAATATTAATACGGCGTATTTAGGTCCATTGAATACAGCGTATTGAGCATCTGATAACAGAAACTGATTCTCCATATTTGATTTCCGTGCTCAAACTTTCTATCTTTCTTCAGAGCAAATCTTGCTGATATTTTTACCTTTGTTACAGGGCATACTTATCAGAGCTAGTTGATTGAAGAAGATACTACAAGAACTATGACAGAACCAATTTTAAAGAAATACATCAAAATGCTCAAGCTGAATCAAATATTACTGAGCCTATTACAGACGATAATATAAATTTTAAACTCAGCAAAGAATTTTTGATAGAATTAAAAAATAATACATACCACTGTATGTTTGATGAAGACGTGGTGGACCACATTGATAAGGTTCTTGATTTATTTAAAATTCCTCGTGTGGACTCCCATCAACTACGAATGAAGGGTTTTTCTCTCTCACTTGCTGATGATGCAAGACAATGGTGGATAAATGAGGGGGAAGGAAAGGTTTTTCAAAGCATAAAATCAAAGGTTTTTCAATGATTATTATAATGTCCTCTTTTAAACAAAGGTTTTTCAAAGCATAAAATCAAAATTTTTAAATATCACACACTCTTCTATCCCTAAGTATGAAACATCAATTATAAGACAATGTCTAATTCAAAAGGAGAAATGGGGGAGATCTCAAAGAAGTTGAATAGGAAATTTGAAACAATGAAGGAATATGAAGGTGATGGAGGATAATGTTTGAATTTATCTTGAGAGGATTTACGGAAAGTGAGATTTGGGATAAGGTTAAGGAACCCTTAAGTCAAAGGATGAATGAGGATGAGTACTCTATTTGTTATGAGAATACAACTCAAAGATGAATGCTATCAAGAAGCCTAGAAGAGTCAAAGAGATGCTCTTTATCTATTCATCATAGCCTAAAGATGCTTCTTGAAATCATATCTAGGATGAATAGGAAATTCGTGGATGAGAAAATCAAAAGGAATGACAAAAGAAAAGAGAAACTTAATGACTTCTAGAAAATAGGAACTTAGGAGTGATTAAATAAGTGAAATTTTATCTTTTGTGCAAGTACTAGTATAGTGTTTTTATGTCAAAGTACTAGTATAGTGCTTTCAATATGGATGTAAGAATTATCCATGGATTGAATGATGTTATGAAATGCATGATAATAGATATAGATGCCTATTTATTATCATGATTGCTCTCATAAATGTCTTCAAGATTCCAAATGGTAAGCTAATCCATGTTGGACTTGCACATGTGTAATTTTTTGTTTCTTGATCCATCTGTGTTTTTGCTTTGATGCAGTTGATAGCCAAGAAAACCTTTCAAAGTAATGCAGCTTGACCCCGATTCCCTGCCGTGAACAAGAGGGAGATCTGATCTAGGGGAGAATGTCTAATGGTAACTATATCTCTAAAACAAATCTAACAACCTTCCATTAAAAACCAAGACCCCGGCCTTTTATGATTTGACGCAAAGGGGGAGAATGAAAGCAAAGCTCAAGAAGCTTAATATCAGGAAAAGCAAGCAATTACGAAAGCAAAGAGCAAAAGCGTACATGGGAGTATACAAGCTATGCAAGACTCATACGGGTGAAGACAATGTTCAAGCTTCACCAAATTACAAGGCAAAGATCAAGACGTGAGCTTCATTAACGGCGGTCTTCATCTTTACTGCGTTTGTAATTTTATTTGCTTTCTAAAATTTTAGTTGTCATCATCACAAAGGGGGAGATTGTTGGTGTAACATTGACTAAGATCTCCTTTATGTTTTAACGATGACAAATAACATTCGCAAAACGTAAAATCACAAACGGTAGCCTAAATCCGCAAAACCGTATTTCACTAACCAGCGCGCTGAGCACGCGTTAGCGCGTGGCCAACATGCCATACGCGAAATCCATTTTGCGGATTTAGTAATTTTCGGCTTTCCTCTTACCCGAAACATGTGGAAACTTCAATAAAGGTATATACATGATATTTAAGCATTTGGGAACACTCCAAATGAAGTTTAGACTTAGAGAGGAGCAAAAATGAATCCTCTCATTTTTCTATAAAACGCCAACTCAACCTTTTATCAAATGCCTCTAGCCAAGGCCAAGACTTCTTTCTAAACCTAGTAAGATCATGTTTTCAACATAACAACACTCAAAAGTATTTATTTGACCCTAATCTGGATTTACGTTGTTTCTAATCATGTAACGGGTTTCTCCCTTATTGGCCAAACTAAGTCAAAGGTCACTTTGTGTAAACGCATCCTTTCCCATTATGGGATATGCTTTACTTAAGACACAAAGCCTTATGGCTAGTTTTGCCTCAAGAGATTTGGATCAAATCATATGAATGATTTAACATGAATAAAAGTCTCAATAACTAATTGAGTAATAGTAGTATTTGGAAGTTCATTAACTTTGAATTTCCCCCTCCATCCCCCCTATTTCCCTTTCCTGTATTGATAGGGCGTTATGTTTCCTCACTTCCTTAACTGATGCTTCGTTGTGTTGGAGTTAATTTAGATAGTTCAAGTTTAAATTTATATTTTTCCACTTAACCAAAAACGACACTTTAACGGGCAGTGTACCTGGTCGGTGGTAGATTCGTGGTAAGTAGGGTGTCTAACACTTGAAGCGAGGTTAAATCTATTAATTTATTTATATTTTAGATTTATCTAACTAAATTTAATTCTAATCTAAATCAAACCTAACTAATTCTATGTTTAGTTCATAATCCTAAATTTTAACTAGTAAAAGGGGTTTTTCCGCCTTGAGAGACTGGCACGGGTTTGTTTGATGACTACAATCAATTCAAGACACTTTAACCCACGCAAGCTAATTAATAGAATATAAAAGAGCGGTCGAGCCTTATGATAGAAAACTGTGTTAACCATTATTAACCCGATTAGAACGTTGGTTTGTTTATTAAGTGCAATGATTACTTACTATCTCACGGAGGGTGGCCTATATCATTTCTTAAGACTTAGGCGCGAATTCTTCCTAAGACCCCATACACATTAATTAGACACATAAATTATGCCACATTAAAAGCATCGGCAATAAAGCATCCTAATTTGCTGATTATTATCTATCTTAGGGTTAAAGCAATGGTTATGAGTGGGGCACCTACATAGGAGTTTGTATAAGTCGCGTCTTGATAAACCCTAGCTCATAAGACTTTACCCACTTACCCATAATGCGATTTATACACTTAGTAGCCCAACTTATCCACCACTATTCTAAAGGAATCAGTACGTAATTTGTTGAATTATCTAGGTTATACCTTTCTAGTCAAACACGTTCAATAAACCATCGGCAATATCCAATTAACTAGTTAAGCCCGAAGCGTATCCTAGACACAAATTTAGAAGGACAATATTTGTGATCCTATGATTCTAGATGTATAAATCACTATATGGAGAGATATCCCAGACTCTAGATTACTTGGTCTGTATCACTAGATCCATTTGAATGATAGGTCGCATACAAAAGCACGTAAACAAGTATAAACTGATATACATAAACAAGCATTCAAAGATAAATCAAGAAATCATGATAAACAATACCAAACATTCAGATCTTCATAATAATGGCTAATACCCGAAGGTATTAGCCTTCAAACATCATAATAAATACAAGAGCAATTATTTAGCCAAGGTAAACTAACCAAGTTAACAAATGATACCAAAAACTGAACGATTACTAAAGTATACGGAGTTACCACTTGTCCTTCTATAGATTGGAATGCGTTGCAAGACCTCTTCTGCTCTTTTTCTCCTATGAAAATTAACTTTTATGGTTTAGGTATCGAGAATATGATTTAGCACACTTAAAACTCTTTTTTGAGTTTTGTATTTATAGGGTCTGGAAGTCGGTTCTATACGACATATCCAAGGGATTGGATACGGCGTATTGGGGGTTTCTTAAAGTAGGGACCACGTTTGATATCTTCTAGAATATTCACATACTATATCTTCAATACAGCGTATTGACTTCTTCTGGATACCGCGTATTGATCTTTATTCCTTTGTGGTTTCTTATGAAGTGCAGGCACAGATACGCCGTATCTTCCTTAATGGATACTGCGTATTGGTCTTCCGAATGGTAATCTTCAAAATATCTTCATTTAAGCTCCAAAAAGCGCGGCCTTTTGCCTAACTTTCACCAAGTACTCCTAATTACTTAGACTACTACTCGGCAATTTCACAAATAAAATGATAAGTAACAATCTTTGAAATAATTATACAAATGGGTTAATAATATGAGGATAAATAATGCATAAAATAGACGATATAGATGTCACAAATATCCCCCACTGAATCCTAGTTTGTCCTCATGTAGTCATTAGAATCATAAAAATGATCCCTAAGGAAAATTTCCCGTTTTTAAAGCATCTATATCAATCTATTACAATACACAACCAAAACACCTCATAAATAGGATAGATGAAAACACTCAAATCACTCAACTTAATCTATGTGCTAACTTTTAACTAATTCGCTCAATTGCTCGGATATCATCGTGACGGTAAACTATCATAAGCTTAGCAAGGATATACATCTCCACCACTAAAGCCAAGGAGTAACAAGTTTATAAAGGTAAATATGGGTTTTTGTATGAAAAGGCTTACGGTTGATCATTCTACAATCTTTCACCAGAAGTACCACTGCAACAAGGCAACTGAAGCGCACATACATGGCCGTAACGACGAATAGACATGTGTGTTCGATCACATCCCATTCGAATTTAACCAACGGTTAGGATGAAGAATGATATAGGGTAGGGACCTTCTAACTTTCACCAAAAGTCGTAAACCAATGAGGCAGTTAAGACATGCATACACGACCGTAATGACGGAATAGACATACATGCTCGAACAAGTCCTCATTCGCGTAAAACCAGCGACTAATCATCAGGTGAGAGGGAAGTAAATTGTTGTTAAATAAAGATCAAGAAACAAATAGATTAAGCCTAAAGTACAATTTGCTAGACACTTTTCTGGACCGTTACCATGATAAAGACACAACTATTTACAACGTCTTGATCATCGATAAAAAACAACAACCTAAGTTGGCGTTCTCGTAACGGTCAACTTCCCAATCATCCCAAACTTACATACTCTACAAGGAAAGTGGTGATATCTTCCACTTTGTACAATACTTTACATCGTTGATTTTTGTTGCGTATCAACGAATAATTGATCCTTCGTGTAATTCCTTCGGTAGCTGCGAAACGATTATCTTCAAACTTTCTTTCTTTTTGTTACAATTTTTCTCATTTTTTTGATTTTTTTTTCGATTTTTTGTAACACTTCTACGAAACTCGGTTTAGTTTCACCATCTTCACGATCATAATAATTCTGGATAATTCCTTCGAGAATTCCTTCATTCTTCAGACGTACCAATAAATTGCGATGGTAGTAAAAATACATGAGTTTTGACTATAATATACATTCCCATTTGTAATGTGCAAATTTCTTCCAACCGTACCAAAATACAGACAGACTAGGGAAATACAAACTTTACACTTTAAGCAACTAGCAACTGTAAAATAAACTTAATCTATCAGGGTGGGTGAAGGTGTAAAGGTGTAACGAAATAAATAATTGGTGTAGTTCCTATAGGATTGGCTCTACGGGTTGTTCTATGGGTATCTTACTCTTAAAATAAGAGTAAATAAATGGTTTATATGGGGGTTAACTAACCGGTGTAGTTAGTTAATAAGCAACATGTAAAGGCAATTTGGGTGTAAAAAGAAAGAAGTGGTTTGTGTTGATAACATTAATGTTGAAATAAAAATATAAAAAATAAAACTTGTAATAGTGTAGGTTCAGCATACACCATTAAACGTGTAGTCCAAAAATTTACCATTTAAACAAGTAAGGTCCATCTAAATCCAAGTACCTTATTATTGCGGGTCAATCGAATAGATTTAATTTAACCACGCCAAAGTGCTAAAGTCCTAAACTACATCACCGGTACACACTCATCATTTTATTGGAATTTGGGTATACATTGGAAACGAAAGGTAAAGATTCCTCACAATATCTAATAAGGGGTTATGTGTGTGCGGTTTATGTATCAAAGAAATTTCACAAAAGATGTTTGAATTTTTTTTTAATTTGAGCATAATTTAAGCATTTTAGTGTGAAAAATAGGACAAGTAAAACATAAAAATCATGATCCCCCCAGCTTGAATTAACAATGTCGCTCGTTGTATAGATAAAACATTTAAAAATACGTAATTAAAAAAGAATAGAATGAGAAACTTCCCCTGATATCCTCGGATAGATTCTCCATGTTGAGTTATTGAGCAAGATTACGTGTTAAACAGTCGTCTTGAGGTTTCAAGACTCCAACACTTCAAGATCTCCAGTGTAACACCCCCATTTTTCTATATCTCAGCGGAAGGGTCATTCAGGGTGCTACGTCATAATACAATAACTCAGAGTATTAAAATTTTAGCATAGAAAACTGACTCGAAAAAGACGTTTATTAAATATCACCATTCTAAATAAAAGTTTCCGACAACATAGGTCCCAAATATTATTTCATAATCAATAACATTTTCAAATATTTTCTTCGAATTGAATTACTTTTAAAAATAATGGGGCCAATCAAAATAGTTATTTCAATAACTTTTCTCTAAATACTTTCATCAACCCCTGAAGTTACCTTCAAGGACCTGAGATAAACATGCTAAAAAGTCATATATGGCCCGGAAATCTATGTAAGATTTGAATTCTTCTTGCAACTGAATACTGTAATAACCCACGCCCGAAAAACACCTATGCACAGTTTAGAGCAATAATTGTTGACTGAATCCAAATATATTTATATATATATGTAAATTCTGAACACAAGTATAATTTCTCAAAATCAACACGACAAAACGAAGTGGATCAGACAAAGTATCGAGGGGATTATTTATAAAGTCTCCATGACATTGACGTACCATCTAATTATGTTGGGTTCCTAACAGGTAAGCCTACTTACACCCTCGCTATGAGTGCATAAAATTCTCTAATACAACGCATCCGTTTTTCCATATTTCTCGACACTTGACGATAGCCAGTCGTCACGGATTGAGAAGTGTAGCCTCCAAATAGTACAATCATGTAATAAGCGTCACCATTTCCCGGTAGTTTAACAATTCATGAATTCCCGCAGTCTTTTATCTAGCGAAGTTAAGCTAACTTATAATAATAATCGAGGCAACAGCATACAATCCTCCCTTGGTGTTCTATTTAAAAACAAGCAATGTACTCCCTCACGGGTGTTATAAAACACTTAAAGTGTAAAAAGTAGCTATGAACCACTTAGTGATGTCAGATGAGAATATTGATGAATAAAAACATCGGAAGTAAGCGCGTTATCAACCAAGGACTATACAAATTTGTCACGGGTCTTAGTTTTCAAGGTTCCGATAAAGAATTCGCGAAAACTTATAAATTAAATAAGTATATGTATACATGTAGTTTATATGATGATCATGCCCTTGCAACATATTTATTTCACACTTAGAGTTTTCTAGGTTTTTAGCTTGTTTTATTATTAGCCCACTTACTCATATTATTCAATTTAGTCCAAAAAGCCCAATAGGCCCATTAAGCAAGCCCATTAAGTTATTAAGTTGATATTATCACTCAAAGACCAGGTCCTAGCCCATTAGTTAGGTCCAAGTGGATTGGGCCTAAAGCTAAGTCCATAGAGTCCAATTTGTTACATTGGGCCTAGTGGCCCAATAAGGCCTTATGGCTCATTTAAGCTTGTAAATGACTCTTGTTATAAAATTTCGGGTTCTCGAGGTCGGGATACTTTTATTATCAGTATGTTAGCATTTTAAAACTCCCAAGAAGTGGGTCCTACCACCTCGGGTTTTAGTTACAAAAATCGCTTTACATAGTATAGTGTTCGGGTAGTAGTAAATTTTGTATACTTTTATGTTTACGAAAATAGTCATAATTTATAAACCGTAAATTGTATAATTGATATATATATATGCTTAGCTTCATATTTAAGTGTACTTTACAGATCCAAAACCATTTTTGTACTTAGTTTAAGTATACTTATACATATGAACAATTTACTACATAAAGGTCAAGTTACAAATTCAGACTGAAATCTCACTTCACATTTTTGATGCCATTTACAAACCTATAAAGAATTGGTTGAACTATTCAATTGATTCAGAAACTACTGATTATATCTAGGTCTATAGTTTTACCTATTAACCAACAAAGCCGTACATCTGAGTTTTTATACCATCTGTACAGCAAGGTCAGAATCCACTAGTTTTGGTGTTTTGATCATATCTCACTCAATATTCACTTTCTAGAAATCATCCAATTTGCCAAGTGTTCATAAGAGAATTTTCTACAACCTAATGTAATCAAATCCAACCTCAAACCTGTTGAAAATTACCAAACCTACTGTTCATTACAGCCCCTAATTTCTATGATTATTTCACTTGTTTCAATGGCCATTTTAGCTATAATTAACCTAGATCTACACATGCATTATCATTTTCATTGCTTGATCATCAAATATTATACATGTACATATACATATACATTTTGAAATCAAAATAAACTTAAACAAGACTCATTAAATCTTTTACCACAAGAAAAGTGTAGACAAGATCACAATGATCAAAACAAGAACAAGCTTGATGAAGGCTTCAACTCCAAGCTTAATCTCCACCCAAAATACTTTTGATCACCATTTTCTTTACTCAAATATCTTATAAAAACCTCCTTGTAACTTCAGCCCCAACTTATATAAAAACCTTCTTGAAAAACCTCTTTTATCACCTCAAAAATATAGGGATTACACTAGGTAGTCATATTCACTAGTGTTCATCTTTGATTGATCTTTAAAATTTATGAAATGGGTGTTTGTGGTGTTATATGTGGCGTCTAAGGTGATGAGGGAGAGAGCAATCTCAGATTTTTGGTTAAAAATATGGCTAGTGTGTGAGTTAGATGGTCAAAATTGAGCTTATATATGTCTAGACTTGAATTGCCAAGTGTTATAGTTACACTTGATCAAGGCTTGCCAAAGGGACACCTCTCCCTTTGGTTTTGTCACCCTTTGCATGGTGAGATTAGTGGGATAAGTAGTTTACTACTTGTCCCACTAATTGTTAAGGCGGGTATTTTCAAAGTCCGATATTTAAAAAGGTACGATTTGTAGTCGTTTTTCGTAAAAAGTAAAAATAGTACAAGACACGAAAAATAAAAACGAATGCAATAAAAATATTTCTACGGCATTTTGGAAATATAAACGTCGATGCCTTACGTAGAATTCGCCGGTTCTTCATAAACGTTACTTAAATTACAAGTGTAAGCCCTAATTCTCCCGGTTAGTCGTGAGTTCATATCTCATCATAAAATTGAAAAATATATTTAATACTCGAGAATAAAATAACGACCTAAAATTGACGGTTTGTCACAGCATTTCCCCCTAAAAAGGGATCTTCGTCCCTGAAGATCAATTCATCTTGTCGCCCGCTTCTTATTAAAATCAAAGAGATGAGGATATTTCTTCCACATCTGATCCTCCCGTTCCCAAGTATATTCCGGTCCACGACTCGAGTTCCATCGAACTTTAACTATAGGAATCCTAAAAAAAAAGAAAAGAAACCCAAAAATAAAGAAAAAAAAAAAACGACTTTGCTTAAGTTGTTTCACTTCTCTATCCATGATTTCAATGGGTTCTTCGATGAAATGCAACTTCTCGTCGATCCTTACTTCGTCGAGTGGAATGATAAGATCTTCATCTGATAAACATTTCTTTAAATTCGACACATGGAATGTATTGTGTATTCCTTGAAGCTCTCGGGGTAATTCCAGTTTATATGCCACCGGACCTACTCTTGATAAAATCTTGAATGGTCCAATATAACGGGGACTTAATTTCCCATGTTTCCCAAATCGAACAACACCTTTCCACGGTGATACTTTCAGCATAACTTTGTCACCCACTTCGAACTCCAAAGGTTTACGTCTCACATCCGCATAACTTTTCTGTCTACTACGAGCAGCCAATAATCGGTTCTTGATTTGCACAATCATCTCTGTCATTTCGCGAATCATTTCTGGTCCCGTGAGTTGGGCATCTCCAACCTCACTCCAACATACAGGCGATCTACATTTCCTTCCGTATAGAGCTTCGAAAGGTGCGGCTTTAATACTAGCGTGATAACTATTATTGTATGAGAATTCAGCCAAAGGTAAGTGCTTATCCCAGCCACTACCAAAGTCAATCACGCAAGCACGCAACATGTCTTCTAATGTCTGTATCGTTCTTTCACTCTGACCATCAGTTTCAGGATGGTAAGCAGTGCTCATATCTAAATTCGTCCCCAATGACTTTTGAAGAGATCTCCAAAACCTTGATGCGAAACGAGGGTCTCGGTCCGAAATAATCGACACGGGCACCCCGTGCCTACAAACAATCTCCTTCAAATACAATCGAGTAAGCTTCTCCATTTTATACTTCTCATTTAATCAAATAAAGAGGCAGATTTAGTCAATCCGGTCAACAATGACCCAAATTGAATCATATCCAGATGGTGTTCTTGGAAGCTTTGTAATGAAATCCATTGTAATTCTCTCCTATTTCCAAACAGGAATTTCCGACTGCTGAAGTAATCCTGACGGCTTTTGGTGTTCAGCCTTGACTTTAGCACATGTCAAGCACTTACTGACATATGTCGCAATGTCAGCTTTCATATTCGGCCACCAGTATAACTTCCTCAAATCATGGTACATTTTATCTGACCCAGGATGAATGGAATATTTTGATTTATGAGATTCCAACATGATTAGACCTTTTAATCCTCTAAATAATGGTAACCATACTCGTCCTTTCAGACATTTCGTACCATCGGATCTAACTTCAAATGGCTCCCCTTTGCCAAGAAATCCTTCGGCACCAATATTTTCCTCCTTGCACGCTTCAACTTGTGCATTCCGAATTTGCTCGGGTAAATTGTTATGTACCATTACCACTAAAGCACGCACTCGAATCGGTTCCTTATCCTTCCTGCTCAACGCATCAGCGACAACATTCGCCTTTCCCGGGTGATAACGAATAACACAATCGTAATCACTCAGAAGTTTAATCCATCTACGCTGCCTCATATTTAGCTCTTTTTGATCCAAAATATATTGTAGGCTTTTGTGATCGGTGTATACCGTACACTTAGTGCCGTACAAATAATGTCTCCATAGTCGAAGAGCAAAAACCACCGCTCCTAATTCCAAGTCATGGGTCGTATAATTTTCTTCATTCTTTCTAAGTTGCCTAGAGGCGTACGCAATCACCTTTTCTCGTTGCATCAGAACAGCTCCAAATCCTTTAAGGGACGCATCGCAATACACAACAAAGTCTTCGCTTCCTTCGGGTAGTGATAATATTGGCGCACTACATAATTTCAGCTTCAATGTTTGAAATGCCTCCTCTTCGTCGTCACCCCACACAAACGGCTTATTTTTCTGAGTGAGTTTAGTTAATGGTTTGGATATTAGAGAAAAATCCTTAATAAACCTTTGATAATAACCTGTCAAACCTAAAAATTATCGCACTTTCGTTGGTGTAGTCGGTGCAGCCCAATTTTTAATGGCTTCGATCTTCGCAGGATCAACATGAACTCCACTACTATCAATTACATGGCGAAGGAATTGCACGGAATCAAGCCAAAAATCACATTTCGAAAACTTAACGTACAACTTTTTCGCTCCTTAGCAAATTCAAGATAGTCTTTAAATGTTTACCATGTTCCTCTTTATTTTTGGAATAAATCAGAATGTCATCAATGAATACAATCACGAACTTATCAAGATACGGCTTGCACACGCGATTCATCAAATCCATGAATACTGCAGGTGCATTAGTCAGTCCAAAAGGCATTACTTGAAACTCATAATGTCCATAACGAGTTCTAAATGCTTAGAATTGGAATGGTCTACCTCGCGGATACGAAGATAATGATAACCGAATGTAAAATCAATCTTCGATAAGACACTAAACTTTTGCCGCTGATCAAATATGTCATCAATCCTCCGTAATGGATATCGATTCTTGATCGTTAACTTGTTTAGTTCTCGGTAATCAATGCACATTCAGAATGATCGATCCTTCTTCTTCACGAACAAGACCGGAGCTCCCCACGGCGACGAGCTTGGTTGAATAAAACCTTTCTCCGACAACTCTTGTAGTTGCTTGGACAACTCCTTCATTTCGGATGGTGCTAAACGATATGGCCGCACGCGCCAAGGAGCAGCACCGGAATAATGAACAATATGGAATTCCAACTTGCCTGGTGACGAAAGTCCAGGTAATTCCATCGGGAAATACCTCGGGAAAATCTCAGATAACTAGAACATCTTCTAATGCTTCTCATCAATACTTGTCTAGTTACTTTGACTAAGAATAACTTGCAACCCTTCTCGATATACTTTTGAGCCTTAATGCAAGAAACGATCTTCAATCGGGAATTATTTTTATCGCCTTCGATAACCAATGTCTTACCTTCTAGGGGAATCCTAACCTTTTTCTCTCCACATAAAATAGCAGCATCATATCGTGATAACCAATCACCTAAATAATGAATATCCAAAACTTCCTAGTTCTATTACCATTAAATCGATTGGAAAAGAACTGTTTAAAGATGGGATAATGTGTACACCCTATAGACACATTTTGTTCTTACTACTTTTCCCATCGGCCAATTCGACTCAAAGCAAGTATCTACTCAACCGTTTAATATTAATAAGGGTACTAAAATTTGTAGACACAAAAACTTTTATCGCCCCGAATCAAATAAAGCCAGTAGCCTATCGGATATTGAGTAAGCATTTACCAGTAATGACATTCTATCTTGCTGAGCATCACAGCTCCAATCTTGTAAACAGCTCCCGTTATTTCCACCTAGTCCATGTTCTTTTTCAACTTTAGGGCAATCTCTCTTTCGGTGACCCTTTTCATTGCAATTAAAACAAGTCACATCTTTTCTGTCGAGGCTCCAACAAGCAGCAGTCTTGTGCCCCAACTTACCACACTTACCACATTTCTAACAATCCCTAGCATGCTTCTTATTCTTGCACTTTGGACAAACTTCATTGTCATTTGGTGCAGCATTGGTCATGGCTCCAGCATTAGCCCTTCTTTGGTTTTGCCGACGATTGTAATCGCGTCGGTTGTCACCACGACCACCACGATCTCCTTCACCTTTCCTCTTTTCACTCTCAGAAGCCTCATCAGTCTTGTCTTGTATTATTTGTCCCATGAGCTGATAAGCCATACGGACAGCCTCATCAATACCAGCAGGCCTCGATGATGTCACATCACCACGTATATTCTTCGACAACCCACGAATATACTGCTCCACCTTCACCTGCTCAGGCTCCACCATTCTAGGACACAACAAGGCCAATTCGTGGAATCGGTTTGTATACCCATCAATATCAGTCCCTTTTAACTTCAAGTTGTACAATTCTTGCTCCAGCCTTTGCAACACACTTCGAGGACAAAATTCCTCGGTCATCCACTTTCTCACCTCAGTCCATGGAGTACCATTAGCAGCATCAATACCCATGGAAGCAATCCTTCCATTCCACCAAGTCAATGCACGACCTTGGAGAGTAGCAGTTGCAAATTTCACCTTATCCCTTTCCTTGCAATCACTGATTCGAAACACAGATTCTAGTTTCTCAAACCACTGACATAATCCCACGGCACCTTCGGTGCCTTTAAAAGGTTGTGGGTCACACTTCATGAATGTTATGTAAGTACACCCAGTAATTTCAGGCGCTGCCGGTCCGGCACCACCAACTCCAGCACCACCGGCTCTAGCACCACCGGCTCCAGCACCACCGGCTCCAGCACCACCGGCTTCATCACCACCGGCTCCGCGGTTCATATTTGCCACAAATTCAGCCATAGATGCGGCAACTTGTTCCCTAATAACCTCGCGCATACGTGCCTCAGACATTGCTTTTGGCGGCATGATTCTGTTACAACACAAATCAAATCATAATGAGTATTCATTCAATGATTGTATTAAGCAGAAGGAGCAATTTAGAAGAAACAAGAAAAGAAAGGTAACAACAACACAACATAGAATTAGAACCAAAAGATAGTCATTTCATTAATCACAAACAAGTTACAAGTTTCATTGTCATACATTACATGTCACTATCTAATGCTATACAACTCCAAAAGACTAGTTCTACTAACTGACATCGCAGTTTAGTTAGTGATTTACAAAAGATCCTAGACCAGCAAGGTAAGAAAGGAAAATAAATTACTACTGGGGCCCCGGAGACGGTCCCGAAAGTCTCTTCTCCAAAATAGTGAGGCGCTCCTCCATCCACAACATGTATGACAGCATGGTGCCCCTCCACTCATTATCTACAGCCACTCTAGTCCGCAACTGCTGGTTCTGCAACTCGGCTCCATGTAGTGCCGTCTGCAGGGTCTGCACCTGCTCCTCTACAGTAGTCACTCTAGGGTGGATCTCCCCAATGGCAGTACTGTTAGCCACCTCAATATCACTCACCACCTCCATCCTCCTCGTCAATGCTCCATGTCTATACTCTAGGTTATCCATCTGGGTACATAAGTCATCGATTACCTGAGGCTGCGTAGCAACTCCAGGTGCCATGATAGCAAGCGGGTGTCCCACGGGCGTAGCCGTAGATGGACCTCCAACCTCGTAGGTGCTCGAAACGGTCACAGTAGCCCTCGGGGGCGTCACTGGGGCCATCAGCCACTCGTCATCCTCCTCCCAACCATCATCATCATCCATTTCCTCCTCGTCAAACTCCGGGTCTACCATCGGCTCGTCCATCTCTCCTCCTAGTGGTACATCCCACTCTATCCATCCATTATTATTATTTGGTGCAGCCTCTGCAGCTAGTGCGAACTCATTATGGTCAAGGGGTAGATTTTCCATGATAATCTGCGTCGTATAAATATCTCGTATTAGTATTAAATAATTACATAATTAACATTTATATTCAAATAAATGAAAATTTCATATTATAACATATATACATTTTTCCATATATATATATATCCGATTAAAAAATTACCTTCCACATTCTTTGCCATTTGGTAATTCGGAGATTTCGCTTGCACACTTATAGTTAAAAGATTTCAAAAATCCTTTTGTTCATTTTTTTTGAAAATCTTTTGTTCTTTATAACTTACGCTCTGATACCAATCTGTAACACCCCCATTTTTATATATCTCAGCGGAAGGGTCATTCGGGGTGCTACGTCATAATACAATAACTCAAACATAGAAAACGACTCGAAAAGAGACTTTTTTAAATATAACCATTCGAAATAAAAAGTTTCATAACATAGGTCCCAAATATTTTCATAATCAATACATCATTTTCAAATATTTTCCTCGAATGATTTTCTTTAATGGGCCTTCAAAATAGTTATTTCATTAACTTCTCCAAAATCTTCATCAACGAATTACCTTCCAGACCTGAGATAAAACATGCTAAAAAGTCACCAATAATGTTGAGTGATCCATAGAGTTTTATATATATATTAAATTCCGAACACAAGTATCATTTCTCAAAATCATCAAGACATAACGATGTGGATCAGACAAAGTTATAGGGGGATTATTTATAAGTCTCATGACATTGAACGTTACCATCTAATTATGTTGGGGTTCCCAACAAGGTATGCCTACTATACACCCTCGCTATGAGTGCATATTATTCTCTATACAACGCATCCGTTGTGTCATATTCCCGACACTTGACGATAGCCAGTCGTCACGGATAGAGGGGGGCAACCGCCAGAATAGTACAATTTCATGTAATAAGCGTCTACCCATATCCTCGGTAGTTTAACAATTTTCATGATTTCCGCAGTCTTTATCTAGCGAGTTAAGCTAACCTTATAATAATAATCGAGGCAACTAGCATAAATATCCTTGTGTTTTATTTTAAAAAAAAGCATTTTATAATCCCTCGCGGGTTTATAAAAAAAATTAAAGTGTAAAAATGCGAGGCTATGAACTCACTTAGTGATGTCGGATGAGAATATCGATGAATAAAAACTTCGGAAGTAGGCGTGTCAATCAACCAAGACCTATACAAATTGTAACGGGTCTTAGGTTTCTAGTTGATAAAAATTAACGAAAACTCATAAATTAAATAAGTAAATTATACAGTGTAAGTTTATATGATATCATCCCTTTGCAACATATTTTATTCACACTTGAGTTATCTAGTTTTAACGCTTGTTTTATTATTAGCCCACTTACTCATATTATTCAATTTAGTCAAAAAAGCCCAATAGGCCCATTAAGCAAGCCCATTAAGTTATTAAGTTGATATTATCACTCAAAGACCAGGTCCTAGATCATTAGTTAGGTCCCAGTGGATTGGGCCTAAAGCTGAGTCCATAGAGACCAATTTGTTACATTGGGCCTAGTGGCCTAATAAGGCCTTATGGCTCATTTAAGCTTGTAAATGACTCTTGTTATAAAAATTCGGGTTCTCGAGGTCGGGATACTTTTATTATCAGTATGTTAGCATTTTAAAACTCCCAAGAAGTGGGTCCTACCACCTCGGGTTTTAGTTACAAAAATCGCTTTACATAGTATAGTGTTCGGGTAGTAGTAAATTTTGTATACTTTTATGTTTACGAAAATAGTCATAATTTATAAACCGTAAATGGTATAATTGATATATCTATATGCTTAGCTTCATATTTAAGTGTACTTTACAGATCCAAAACCATTTTTGTACTTAGTTTAATGAAGGCTTCAACTCCAAGCTTCATCAGGAACAAGCTTGATGAAGGCTTCAACTCCAAGCTTAATCTCCACTCAAAATACTTTTGATCACCATTTTCTTTACTCAAATATCTTATAAAAATCTCCTTGTAACTTCAGCCCCAACTTATATAAAAACCTTCTTGAAAACATCTTTATATTCCACTTAAAAAATATATTGATTACACAGGTATTATATTCACTATTTTTTCATCTTTGATTAGATCTTTTAATTTATGAATGGGTGTTTGGGTGTTTTATATGTGGCGTCTAAGGTGATGAGGAAGAGAGCAATCTCAGATTTTGGTTAAAAATATGGCTAGTGTGTGAGTTAGATGGTCAAAATTGAGCTTATATATGTCTAGACTTGAATTGCCAATTGTTATAGTTACACTTGATCAAGGCTTGCCAAAGGGACACCTCTCCCTTTGGTTTTGTCACCCTTTGCATGGTGAGATTAGTGGGATAAGTAGTTGACTACTTGTCCCACTAATTGTTAAGGCGGGTATTTTCAAAGTCTGATATTTAAAAAGGTACGATAGTAGTCGTTATTCATAAAAGTAAAAAATATACAATACACGAAAAATAAAAACGAATGCAATAAAAATATTTCTACGGCATTTTGGAAATATAAACGTCGATGCCTTACGTAGAATTCGCCGGTTCTTCATAAACGTTACTTAAATTACAAGTGTAAGCCCTAATTCTCCCGGTTAGTCGTGAGTTCATATCTCATCATAAAATTGAAAAATATATTTAATACTCGAGAATAAAATAACGACCTAAAATTGACGGTTTGTCATATCCAGATTTGTAAATTTTCTGCCAATATTCATCGATATTTCTTTTATGAGGTCCTTTTTAAAAATAGGAAAAAAACGAGCATACCTATTTTGGCATCTAACGTTTAATTTTAAACTAAACTAAAAAAACTGTACAGGAGCTCGATCCCGTATACATAAACTGGAATACCCGTATTAAGAAAACCTGAACCAGTATCAAGATACGGGTCTATCTGTTAATACGCTATCAGGTGCATGAATGAAGCCGAATTGACAAAACTATAATAATATTTTAACGTGCATAAAAAGAAAAGACTGATAACGTCCAGACAATCAATACGATGTATGGTATGGAGCGGATACACCGTATTGATGTATGAGGAAAGAAGACTCGTAAAATTAAATAACAATCCGGTTTGTCTCTCGGGAAGCACTTTTTGTATTACAGCGAAGTCTTTAATTAGACTTTTCTTCCGCTTCTCACTCTATGAAATCATCTCTCTTCTCCATATATGTATTTTGGTATGAATACCTGCTTGGTTCCGTAACATATTCATGAACTGTGGTGCTGAACTTACTGCCAGGCGTGATTCTATCATACACATACAAATCAAAACATCAAATCATGATATATATGCAAAAAAAATATGAGAACCTGTTTAATAGTTAGATACATCATGATATGTATAATAATAAATGTTAGAAAGAATATAAACAAAAGACAATGATAGAGAGGGATCATAGGTCTGACTTTGGGGCCGCTGTGTTTGGAGGTGCTGTGCACCGTCAGTCCTCGCTCAACGTGCCTCGTGTACTCTCTCGGTGTCTTAGAATAGCTCGTGTATGTCACACCTGCTCTGTCCATCAACCGTGCGAGGCTAGTGGTAGTCCGTGTACATAATCTGGAAAAATCATGAGTCTTCGCACTAATCACCTCACGCTACTCAGCTAACGTCCTACGTATCTCGTGCACGTCTTCCTCTAATCTAGCCATCCTCTGTGGCATGGTCCTGGCAGTAGCTGGTGGTGGTGGTGGTGCCTGTGCGGGTGCCGGATCATCCTGGCCACCCTCACAATAAACATGGGTATCATGACCACTCTATGAGCTCCAGCCGCAGCATCAGCCTGTCCCCCCCCCTCTCTGGTCCCCCATTGTAACACCCCACCAAAATGGGTTTGCAGCGGAATAAGATCCGGAGCGTTACTTCATAATAACATATGCAACACAGACATAGAAGAACACACAAAACTGTCGTTTGAAAATGATACATTGGATTTAATAAAATATTGTTACAAAAAAGCTCAACGGCTAAACTTGTTTATTCTTGAAAATGCGAAGATTTTTCTACATGACAACTATCCCTAAAATGTAATGCACGTAAATCTTTATAGAAATGACTCCACAATGTAGACCACCAATGTATCCTTGTTTCTTGTACCTTATTAACCTGAGAAAAACATGCTTAAAACGGTCAACATAAAGTTGGTGAATTCATAGGTTTGTAACATGTATGAGTGTAGGACCGCAATTGTTTAGAGTGCGTATTGCATGGTATACAATACCAAACAGTAATGAATTGCATGGTATACAATATTCAAAACAGTAAGTATTGCATGGAATACAATATCCAAACAGAAGTATTGCATGGTATACAATATTAGAAAACAGTAATATTGCATGGTAACAATTATCCCAAAACAGTACTCTATTGCAGGGTATGCAATATCCAAAACCAGTAAGTATTTCCAATTTTCTTGCGACCAATTATAAAACAAACATGTTCACACACCAAAAATATATTTAAAACCATAAACACGGTGCTATAAAACTAACCTCAGTAGTGCAGGTGAATGGGTGGGGATAAGAAATAATCCCGGTAAGTGAAATAAACGAGGTCACGGACGAATCCGAAGCAACTAATCACACATAGGTCGAAATGTACTATGCACTTCGATATCTAATATCAAGCACAATCTATAAAGCTCATCAACATCTATATGCAAATTTATAAATCTTGTTTATAAAGCGAAAACGTTATGATTACGTCTTAGAAAAACTACATAACATTATCCCGTTTTAAAACCCGTATCTCGCCGTTTCTTACGTCCACGTCCATCATAGTAAGATGATATATATAAAAATATTACATTTTTATATTTTATAACCTTCTGATGAACAGTACTTTTACTGTTCATGACGTTTTATAAATTTAATTGTCGTAAAACCCGTAAATGCAACAACTTATTCGTTTTAATCCTGATTTTAGCGATTCCTTCGAGCACGTCTCGTTATTAAAATTATCACATTTTTTATAAAGTGGGTTTCTGTTGATGAACAGGTATTTTTACTATTATGGTTTTATAAAATAACTTATATAAACTTTCAATTATACGTAAACGTCGTATTTTATTCGTTTTAGCTCCGTTTTTAAAGTAATTCTTTCGAGCACGTACTCGTAATTGAAAGTTCTCTTTTATTTAAAGGTTTACAAAAATAAATGATTCTGTCATGAACAGTAAATTTTTATAATGTGTTAATTTATCGTAAACCCCCCTTTCGAAATATCATAACTCTTTCTTCGATATTAATTGAAAAATTTACGATTCTAATCATTTTGAAATCTAAAAGTATGTACAAATCTGTGAAAAATACAAACTTTATGTTTTAGAAGTATATATATAACATTCTTATATAAAGTTTATTTTATAAAATCGGTATTAACGTAAATCGTGTTTTTATCGTATCTTTTTCGTTATTTATCCGTTTTTTCGAGGTTTCTACCTTTTGGAATCGTCATGAGACCGTAGTATTTATAAAAAAATAAAATGTATACCCTTAAAAGTCGAAATCAAACAGACCCTAATGAATTTCCTTGATAAAAAATATGTTAAAACTTTGTTTCGTAACTTTCTAGCTTAACCAACTTTTGTTACAAATCTATTACAACACTCATTTTCACATGTCTTCCATCTTTAGGGTCCCTAATCCATCATTTGTCCGTATATTGTCCAAGAATCACAAGATTAACTAGTCATTAACATCACTTGAAAACATAAACTTTCTTTAAGTAACTTTTAACTACAAATTTATACTTGAACTTTTTATACTTAAACCAAGAGTGTACATCACTTATAAATCCATTTAACATGATATTACCAACATCATATCATATGTAAAAGTGTACAAATCCACAATCACAAGTAAAAATCCTTTTTACATGTTCAAAAGTGTCCTAATGGTGATTTTGCTATATAAACATCATATACACATATAATCATGAAAATGAAAAGTTAAGGGCTCTTAATTATCCTTATGATGATGTATGATGATGAGAAATATGATCTAAACCCTTATCTAGATACAAAACCAAAGCTTGCACCCTTTAAAACCTTATATTTTCAAAGAAACCCTAATCTTGTAAATACTTGCTTACACCTTGCAAACCTTTAACCAACCCTTCAAAACATCTTAAGAAATCTTTGATATGATGTAGGTATGTGTGTAATTGTTGTAGAAAATTTTTGTATAGATTTGTATAGGGGTGTTTTTGAGCCGTGGGTTATAAAGGGGATAAAGGGAGAGTATTTTTGCTTTTTCACACAAGGAAATGGAAATGTAAGTGTTATCTCTTTTTACTGTATTATAAAGGCTTATGAAAGTCAACGGAAATACCCTGAGGTTCTATAAGGAGGTCTTTTGGTCCTTTGAATTTGGTCAAAGTATTAAGAAAATGGTAGATGTTCCCTAATAGTTGAGAACATCCCATGAAAACATGGAGATGTGTTTTTAAAGTTAATATCTTTTTATACTTAGCTCCATATCCGGCCATATAGAGTTATATATGATATATATTTCTGATTTTTGAGTATTGGGTATAAAAGTGGGTATTTGTTGAAGCGTAGAAAGGTTTTGGTGGTTCCGGTAATGCCTAAACATATTTTATCGCGAAACGTAAACGTTTTACGTAACCGATAAAAATATAATGATCAAGGACCATAATTATTCTCAAAATAATTATTTAATACTTGCTTGATGTAAATGTTTAATTGTTTGATACCCGTTTACATTGAACGATAATTTTTAGCTTACGCGATTTAACTTAATGTTTACGATTTAAAAGCAAACACGTACAATATTAAAAGTAACTTGTGAGTTTGTTGATGACGTAAATGACCCTAAAACACGGGGTGTTATAGACTCCCCCCGTTAAATCAGCCTTGTCCTCAAGGCTTAAGACGCAACACTTGACGATGGTGCGGTCTTTGTTAAGAGGTGTGGGTAAATTAATTTTTTTATATGAACAGTAACTCCAACGGCTATGAACAGTAGCCCCAACGACTACTTCCTCTCTTTAAATACCAAATTTTTATCCTCCATTTTTCCATCCAACACTTAATCTTTGACTTACATTTTCTCTTATCCAATCCTCAAAAATGTTGCACATCATCACGCTCTTGGCGATGGCGACCGCGATAGCACTCGGCATTTATCTTGCCTACTTCCCATACGAAGAAGGATTTCAGTATTTGGCCTTTATTCTAGCAATTCTCGTGCCCCTCATCATTCTTGCAATCGGTGTGGATCTCCTTTGGAAGAAATAGATATTATTGCTAGGGGAGGGTTGTAATAAAGCTTGTATTTCCTTTATGTCCTTATGGACTTTGTTTCAACCGTTTGACTTTTCGATCCATGATTTCTGCGGGTTCCTCGATAAAATGAAGCTTGTTCTCAATATGGAATCCATTAAACGGAACGGCTAATGGTTCGTCGGTATAGCACTTCTTTAAGTTGGATACGTGAAACGTATGATGAACCCTGCTCAACTCTTGAGGCAGCTCAAGCTTGTAAGCAACGGATCCAACCTTTTCCATCACCTTGGATGGTCCAACATACCTGGGGTTTAGCTTCCCCCGTTTGCCAAAGCGTACTTCTCCTTTCTAAGGTGATACCTTAAGCATAACTCTGTTGTCAACTTGAAATTCTAAAGGCTTACATCTCACATCGGCGTAACTCTTTTGGCGAGCAAATTTGATAGCGAATTGTCCTAGGGTGACTTAGTGATGTGTCTCGGTTTCTTGGCTTAGGATTTGGTATAAGATGACGTCGACTTTATTGTAAGATGGTGTAAGATTTTACTTAGTTATTATGATTGTTAGTTTGGTTCCTTGTGATAGATACGTTTTATGAATACGCACGCAGAAATTGATATAAATAGGAAATTGTTTCTTGACAAGAAGTTTTAAGGTGACTACTCTCAGCATGGCATGGTCCTTCCTGAATTATACATAGTTGATCAGGCCATGTATAATTGAGGACTAACGATGCATTGCTCATTTTCGTCAAAATAGCGTCATGATTTCATGATATTTGTGGGAGTGGCTTATATAAATAAGTAGAGAATTAAAGTAAACTTGACAAAATACATTGATTTGATAGATAATTTGAAATCATTCATACAATCACAACGGAAACTTAAGAGGAAATACAACGAGAATTCTTAAAGGAATAGAGTCTAAGCACTGATATCGTCCTCCATGTCGTTAAGGTCTTGATCGGCTTCTCCTCCTCCTAATGCATGCACCAATCCACGTGCTCCAGTACCTTCAGCCTGGTTTCCATGGTTCTGGTTCTTTAGCTCCGGGCAATCACTCCTGTAGTGCCCTGGATTCCCACATTCATAGCAAGTGAGGGTTCTTTGATTCCTAGCGGCAGCAGGATTTCTACAATCCCGGGTCATGTGGCCAATCTTCTTGCAATTCCCGCACTTTACAGTACATGGCCCATTGTGGTGCAGCTTGCACCTGTTGCACAATGGAAGAGTTCCAGCATACTCCTTCCTTTCACCAGTCCCAGCGGCGTAAGCTTGAGCCACATTTTGTCTCTTGGGAGATTGTTGTTGAGCTTGGTTGTTGTTGTCAAGTTTCCTCTTATTCTCAGCTTGACATTCAGCAAGAGTGCTGATCTTTTTGTCCATAAGTTCAGTTGCCATTTCAATAGCATCCTGCATTGTTTTTGGCCTTGATGCCATAACACTTCCGTGAATCATGTCGGGCAGACCACCGACATATTTCTCAATCTTATCAGACTCCTCAGAAAACATCCTGACACACAACAATGCCAGTTCCTAGAAACGTTGATTGTAGCCTAGTACATCAGTACCTTTTACTTTCAAATTCCACAACTCGACCTCGAGTTTCTTAATCTCGCTCCTCGGGCAGTACTTGTCTGTCATCTTCTTTTTCAGGTTAGTCCAAGTCATTGAATATGCAACGTCGCGACCAACAGTCCTAACGTGTGAGTTCCACCACGTTAGAGCAACTCCAAGAAGAGTACATGTGGAAAACTTGATTTGGTTTTCCACAGCGCAATTGCTTATGCGAAACACAATTTCCATCCCTTCAAACCACTGGGTTAATTTAACAACTCCTTCAGTGCCCTTGAAAAATAAGGGTTGACACTTCATGAAGTCATGGTAAGTGCACTCTCGAGCAACCCGTTCAGTCCTTCTGACACCCGTTCCCAAATTATGACTGTCTTCGCCATTCGTGCTTCTGTTAGCATCACGTGTTGCCAAAGCGGCAGCAACGCCTTGGTCAATCATTGCCCGAAGCTGGGCATTAGTGATAGATGTGGTGTTGGTTGTTGTGGCTGGTGTGGTTCTGGTTCTGGGTGCTTTCCTTGGAGGCATTATCTTCAAAATCAGAAGAGTAATAAGATTAGATTAGTTTAGTTATCTTCGTCGTGCTCCAAAAATAGAGTGTTGTGAGATGATGTATGGTAAATATGAATATGCGCTCCTGGCATAAATTGAATGATGGTAAGATATCATATCTGATAGCTTAATGTTTAGGTAGCGTTTAGGACCTACGAGCTTATAGTACTACCTCGCCTAAAGAAATGTTCCAATATTTATATAAATAACCCTTATATAAATAATTGTAGAGTATGCGAAAGAATGCAAACTCATCTTTGCATATATATGTAAGGCCCTTATAGTAATGTACGTACTATAATATAAACACGTATATGAATCATGTAAGCATCTAGTAAGACCAACTAATGCAAACAACTAGTGTATGTGTGTCCCGTGAAAAACCCCTTTGTATGAATGCAATGTTTGAAAACGGTTATAGTCCAGCAAAACATTTGACCTGGTTCTCTATAACCTTGGCTCTGATTACCAATCTGTAACACCCCCAAAATGGGTCGCAGCGGAATATGGGTTTGGGAGCGTTACTTCATAGATCAACAACACAAGATATATAAGAACGACTTTTAAAAGTGTCGTTTAAAACCGATACATTGGATTTAGCAAAATGTTTGGTACAAAAGCCCGAAGCTTTACTTGTTCATTATTAAATTATACAAAGATTCCAGTTCATAATAAATGTTCCTCCAAATGTAATGCAATCAAATCTTTAATGCAAATGACTTCCAAAATAACGACCACCGATGTATCCCTTGTCTTGTACCTCGTTGATCTCCTGAGAAAACATGTTTTAAAACGTCAACAATAATGTTGGTGAATTCATAGGTTTGTAAATTGTATGAGTGTAGGACCGCAATTGTTTAGAGTGTGTATTGCATGGTATACAATATCCAAAACAGTAAGTATTGCATGGTATACAATATTCAAAACAGTAAGTATTGCATGGTATACAATATTCAAAACAGTAAGTGTTGCATGGTATACAATATCCAGAACAGTAAGTATTGCATGGTATACAATATCCAAAACAGTAAGTATTGCATGGTATGCAATATCCAAAACAGTAAGTATTTCAAAGTTACTTGCGTCCAATTGTAAAACAAAGCATGTTCTCACCCCAAAACTTATAAATCATTGTAAAATGTAAAACGTGGGGCTATGAACTCACAAAGTATTAAAAAGTAAATGCATCGTTATAAGATAAACGGGCATGTAAACGAGTATGTATTCAAGTTTGTAAACGAGTACAAATAAGTAAACAAGTTTGTAACGAGCATGTATTCTCCCCCAAAACAGTTGAAAACAAGTAAAACGGGGGCTATGAGACTCACCTCGAGTGGATGAGTCTAACAATGTAAATCAAATGCGTGAAAAATGCGTCACAAATACGCCCGAGTGCAACCTAATTAATCATAGGTCGTATAAGTACTAATCACATTGGGTAACTACTACCATGTATAATTCTATATAGCTCAATCACCATCTAATCATTTTAGTGAAATCATATTTATAAAGTTAAAACGTTTATAAATACACCGTTGGTAAAAATGACATAACTTTCACGTTTCAAGTTTGTTTCTTGCGTTTCTTATGTCCACGCTTTTGTATTATGACGAGTTATCGAAATTTGATGTTTTCATATCTTTAGTCCTCTGATGAGCAGTGATTTTTACTGTTCATACCAGTTATAAACTTATTTTTATAACTTTAATTAATGTAAAACCCGTAAATGTCGTATTTTATGCGTTATAGCTCCGTTTTTAGCGATTCTTTCGAGTATGTCTTTGTTATTGAAAGTTCTATCAATTTATTGATGTTTTCAAAATATATGTTTCTGTCATGAATAGTAAATTTTACTGTTCATAATTTATAAAATTACTTTTATAAAGTTTAATTATCGTGAACGTTGTATTTTATTCATTTTAGCCCCGTTTTTTAGTAATTCTTTCGAGCACGTTCTTGTAATTAAAAGTTCCATCATATAAATGAGGTTTTCCAAAATAAATTTCTCTGATGAACAGTATCTTTTTATAAAATTTATTTTATAAATCCAGTATTAACGTACAACGTATATTTATCGTATCTTTTTCGTTATTAATCCATTTTTCAAGTTTCTTACCTTTTTAGAATCGTCATGAGGTGTACTATCTTTATAAAATGTCAAACCTAATGTCTTGAATTCGAAATCAAACAGCCCTTTTGGAATCCATTTGTATACTTATTTATATAACTTGTTTTATACACTTTTCTATTTAGTAAATTACCACAAGTCTTTATAGTCTTATTTATCATATGTGTTACTTATAATAATGTCCATATCTTATCCATGAGTCCATATTATCAAGTCCTTTATAACACTATTAAATCACAACTTACTTGGTAACTTTTAATTACAAGTTTATAAGTAAAACCCTAATTTAACAAGTTTGTACATAGACTTTTTTATACATAAACCAATAGTGTACAAGACTTATACTTCCATTATAACATCATTTTAGCATCCATATAACATAAATAAAAGTCCATGAACAAGATTATCAAGTTATTTACCCCACTTTTACTTGAAACTTATTAAGAGACTTTAAAAACCCTAATTTGTATATATACATTTTTACACTTAACCAACATGGTATAATACTTATATATCCATTTTAACATGATATTACCAACAACATATCATATGTAAAAGTGCACAAATCCATAATCACAAGTAAAAATCCTTTTTACATGTTCAAAAGTCCTAAATGGTGATTTTACTATATAGAACATATATACACATAAAATCATAATTATGAAAAGATGAGAGCTTTTAGATAACCTTAGAGTGATGTATGATGATGAGATATATGCTCTAAACCTTTGTTTAGACTTTAAACCCTAGCTTTCACAACCAAGAAACCCTAATCTTGCAATAACTTGATTAAACCTTGCAATTGCTTAACCAACCCTTCAAAACACCTTAGGTTATCATAGGAATGATGTGTGAATGCTTGTATGGTCTTAGAAACTCAAGCTATGGATTTGCTAAATGGGGTGTTTGATGTCGTGGCCTAAGAGAGAGCAAAAAAGGGAGATGGTATTGATTTTTCTAAAGTGTTAAGTGTTGAATGAGTTACTACTTGCATGTATACTTCCTATATAATCACAAGGCTAGTCAAAGATGAAATAGAAGTCTTCTAAGACAAGAGGAGGGTCTTGAGGAAGAATAGTAGTCAAGGTATGAAGAAAATGTGTAGATGCTCCCTAATAGTTGAGAACATCCCATGAAAACATGGAGATGTGTTTTTAAAGGCAATATCTTTTTATATATCATGCCATATCCGGTTTTATATGTATATGTATGATTTGTTTTTCTAATTTTTGAGTATTGGGTATAATCGTGGGTATTTGTTGAAGCGTAGAAAAGTTTTGGTGATTCCAGGTATGCCTAAACGTATTTTATCGCGAAACGTAATCACTTTACGCAACCAATAAAAATAAAATGAACAAAGTTAATAATTATCCTCAAAATAATTACTTAACACTTGCTTGATGTAAACATTTAATCGTTTGATGCCCGTTTATATTGAATGATAATTTTTAGCTTACGCGATTTAATTTATCGTTGGAAATTAAAGTGAATGCGTAAAAGTTTAAAATAAATAATTAGATGTTCATTGAAGTAAAAAGGTGTGAAAATATGAGTTGTTATAGTCTCACCGTGTTAAGAGAATTGCGTCCCGCAATTCAGTTCGAGTGGTCTTTCGAAATAGTGTTGATGAAGAGGTGTGGGTATTAATTTTTTTTTTTATGAACAGTAACTCCAACGACTATGAACAGTAGCCCCAACGGCTACTTCCTCCCTTTAAATACCAAATTTTTATCCTCCATTTCTCCATACAACACTTAATCTTTCTCTTACATTTTCTCTTATCTAATCATCAAAAATGTTGCACATCATCACGCTCTTGGCGATGGCGACCGCGATAGCACTTAGAATTTATCTTGCCTTCTTCCCATACGAAGAAGGATTTCAGTATCTGGCCTTTATTCTAGAAATTCTCGTACCCCTCATTGTTCTTGCAATCGGCGTGGATCTCCTTTGGAAGAAATAGATATTATTACTAGGGGAGGGTTGTAATAAAGCTTGTATTTCCTTTATGTCCTTATGTAATCTTATTTCTAAGATAATAAATGGATGTTGTGGCAACAATTCTAAATGTTATTTATTTTTTATTTTTTTTCATTTGAATATTTCATTACCACGTTTGGTAACTCATTTGCATTCCCCTTTAGTTTGCTTTAACTTGAGTGTTCAGGATTTGTGATGTTGGTTTAATATTTATTATTGCGACTAAAGCTTGACTTCTAGCGGGCTTTTTCATTCCCTTTGGCTAAACGCGTCAGTTATAACACCTTTCTTAGAGTGATAACGACTTTATACCTATGGTGGTGTCGTAACTACCAAGCTCTATGGTATTACGTATTCGTCGAAAATGATGAATTGGTATATCCCTTAATGGCGAGTAAACTTGTTAGTCAATCGTGCTAGGGTTACTAGGGATGCGTCTTGACTTTTAGACATAGGATTTTTATATAAAATGATGTCGACTTTATATAGTACGGCGGTGTAAGAGTTTACTTAGTGATTATTATTATCAGTTTGGTTTCTCGCGATGATTACATTTTATGAATACGCACGCAAAACTTGATATAAATAGAAAATTGTCTTTTGACAAGAAGTTTTAAGGTGACTACTCTTAGCGTGGCATGGTCCTTCTTGAATTATACATAGTTGATCAGGCCATGTATAATTGAGGACTAACGATGCATTGCTTATTTTCGTCAAAATAGCGTCATGATTTCATGATATTTGTGGGAGTGGCTTATATAAATTAGTAGAGAATTAAAGTAAACTTGACAAAAAACATTGATTTGATAGATAATTTGAAATCATTCATACAATCACAACGGAAACTTAAGAGGAAATACAATGAGAATTCTTAAAGGAATAGAGTCTAAGCACTGATATCTTCATCCGTGTCGTTAAGGTCTTGATCGGCTTCTCCTCCTCCTAATGCATGCACTAATCCACGTGCTCTAGTACCTTTAGCTTGGTTTCCATGGTTCTGGTTCTTTAGCTCCGGGCAATCACTCCTGTAGTGCCTTGGATTCCCACATTCATAGCAAGTGAGGGATCTTTGATTCCTAGCGGTAGCCGGATTTCTATAATCCCGAGTCATGTGGCCAATCTTCTTGCAATTCCCGCACTTTACAGTACATGGCCCATTGTGGTGCAGCTTGCACCTGTTGCACAATGGAAGAGTTCCAACATACTCCTTCCTTTCACTAGTCCCAGCGGCGTAAGCTTGAGCCACATTTTGTCTCTTGGGAGATTGTTGTTGAGCTTGGTTGTTGTTGTTAAGTTTCCTCTTATTCTCAGCTTGACGTTAAGCAAGAGTGCTGATCTTTTTGTCCATCAGTTCAGTTGCCATTTCAATAGCATCCTGCATTGTTTTTGGCCTTGATGCCATCACACTTCCGTGAATCATGTCGGGCAGACCACCGACATATTTCTCAATCTTATCAGACTCCTTAGAAAACATCCTGACATACAATAATGCTAGTTCCTGGAAACGTTGATTGTTGCCTAGTACATCAGTACCTTTTACTTTCAAATTCTACAACTCAACCTCGAGTTTCTTAATCTCACTCCTCGGGCAGTACTTGTCTGTCATCTTCTTTTTCAAGTCAGCCCAAGTCATTGCATATGCAAGATCGTGACCAACAGTCCTAACGTGTGAGTTCCACCATGTTAGAGAAACTCCAAGAAGAGTACATGTAGAAAACTTGATTTGGTTTCCACAGTGCAATTGCTTATGCGAAACACAGTTTCCATCCTTTCAAACCACTGGGTTAATTTGACAACTCCTTCAGTGCCTTTGAAAAATAGGGGTTGGCACTTCATGAAGTCTTAGTAAGTGCACTCTCGAGCAACGCGTTCAGTCCTTCTGACACCCGTTCCTGAATTATGGCTGTCATTGCCATTCGTGCTTCTATTAGCATCACGTGTTGCCAAAGCGGCAGCAACGCCTTGGTCAATCATTACCTGAAGCTGGGCATTAGTGATAGATGTGGTGTTGGTTGTTGTGGCTGGTGTGGTTCTAGTTTTAGGTGCTTTCCTTGGAGGCATTATCTTTAAAATCAAAAGAGTAATAAGGTTAGATTAGTTTAGTTATCTTTGTTGTGCTCCAAAAATAGAGTGTTGTAAGATGATGTATGGTAAATATGAATATGTGCTCCTGGTATAAATTGAATGATGGAAAGATATCATATTTGATAGCTTAATGTTTAGGTAGCATTTAGGACCTACGAGCTTATAGTACTACCTCGCCTAAAGAAATGTTCCAATATTTATATAAATAACCCTTATATAAATAACCCTTATATAAATAATTGTAGAGTATGCGAAAGAATGCAAACTTATCTTTGCATTTATATGTAAGGCCCTTATAGTAATGTACGTACTATAATATAAACACGTATATGAATCATGATAGCATCTAGTAAGACCAACTAATGCAAACAACTAGTGTATGTGTGTCCCGTGAAAAACCCCTTTATATGAATGTAATGTTTGAAAACGGTTATGTTGGGAATTATATTTGAGTTGATAAGACAAAACAAGAATGAAACAAGATGGAAACAAGAAGGACCAAAGTTGCTATTATGAGATTCTACAAGATGTAGGAGATAATGAAGATTTGGTCAAAAAGAAGATAAAGATGAATATTAATGAGAAGATAAAGATGAATAATTAGTTGATTCTCTCATTAATATCTTTTATTAGTTTCCATGTAAGCATTAACTCTTTATGCTATAAAAGGAGGTCCAGGCATATTGTATTAGGCATCCAGAAAAGTATGTGTTCTCAATGAGAGTCAACTAAAGAAAACATGTGTGTGTACATGTTTGTATAGTTAGTAGTAGACGTCTGTCTAGAGCTTAGCCTCAAGGATATTTGATCCCTGTTACTAGTTAGAGTAACCGATCTATTCTGATCAAATAGTATTTGGAGATGTGTTGATTAATAAAGAAAAACCTTAAAGTAACTTTGATTTGTGTTTTTTATTTCCGTTGTGCAATTTTTATCATTGTTACTATATTATCCTAGATGAGGTCTAAACAACCTCGAGCTTAAACGATCAAAGAAGCTATCACGTGTTTTAGGTTTCCACAATTGGTATCAGAGCTATGTGGCTCTCGATCTAGGATCTACAAGGTTTTAAAGATATCCTAAAAACCCTAATTTTCAAGAAATCATGTGGGGAACGTTTTATGGGGTTATGAAGATTCAGTGCTATAATGATGCTTATAATCGTCCTCTCTACCTGTTTGGGTATGCAATACGATTGGTAAGCTTTGTTACTATTTATTTAGGTTTCTTTTTTATATGTTGTGCTCTAACTGATCAACCCCTAGATAATTAGGGTTTGTAAATTTTTCGGATCTGATATGGTGTATACACGGCTTGGTATGAATTCATTCAAACTCTTTTAGGGTTTTCTTGATAAGCCTTGATTGTATAAAGTTAGGGTTTGCACTAATGGTATCTATGGTGGTCATGATTTGGAAGAGAAGGATGTTAATGTTATTCTTGATCATTATCGTGCTTAAATCAAAAGACATGAAAACTTTCAAAGCAATGATCTAGATCAGCTGGTATACAACTGGTAATAGGATAGTTACTACTGTTGGATTTGTATACAAAGTTAATGCTGTTAAAGAAGATTAATGCTGCTTGGATATACTCTATGTTGTTTGTTTAAATTAGTGCTACTCGACTCAGTTAATGCTGCTAGGGCTCAAGTACATACTTAATGCTGTCAAGGATGGTTAATGCTGCTAATGTACTTTGTGCTGCCTAGCATGGAAGAACAGTAGTAAGTCATGAGTTAATATTGCCAGCGTTAAAAAGCAGTTACTACTGCTTGTGGTAAAATCAGTTAGTTACTACTGCTTGGGATTAAAAAGTTAATACTACTTCATGATATTAATACTACTATTGAATTTAAACAGTTAATACTGCTAGGGTTTAATAAAGTTAATACTGCTTCCTATGTTAATACTGTTTGGGTTAAAGGAAGTTAGTACTGCTAGAAGCAATTACAACTGCTAGCCTTGTCCAATAAAAGAAGTTAGTACTGCTAGCTTTGACAGATATCGGATAACACACACATAAGATTTTTGATTGTAAATGTTCTTAAAGATTTAATGGCTCGTATTTATTGATTTAATTGTTTACGAAGAAGGTTGTTTATCACCTATTTGAAGATGAAGTTGAATTATTTGGTTTGTGTTTTATCATATCTTAAAGTGAGTGTAACACTTTAGAGATAACTTGTTTGTTCTTAGAAATGATGTGACAAATAATTGACAAATCTAGCAAAGGTGTGTGATTTTTCTTATGGTGCTCAATGCTCACATTTGCTATCACTTTGGTTATGTGTCTTATAGAAGATGAGGATAAATTGTCAAGAGATTGTGGTCTCCCTATACATCGGTTTGGGTATACGTTCGAAGTTACGTGGATAGTGCAAGATATAAGACACAAGTTTAGGTTGTTCTACTTTAGCATCAAGTTGGTAATACTTAGTTTTCTTCATGAGTAATCATTACATAAAAGCTTACAGAATTGAAGATTCAAGAAATGGTTAACATATGGGTTTCAGGGGAAGCTTAATGTTAAAATGTTTAACAATTTATATACTGCATCGAGGTGAAGGTTTTTATTACTGTCAGTCTTTGTTACTACTGCTAGTGTAAGTTTCTACTGCTCAAGTTCATTTTTCTTAAGGTACGTAATGGAGGGCAATTTGGGTCATTATAATACTTGGATTAGAAGTGTAATATTGGTTTGTAGTTGTGAAGATCAAAGTTCCATACTTTAGTCTCCTATTTGATATTGACAAAAGGGGAAGAAGATTTGATAATTTGCAACTTGTAGATCCTTGGTGGAACTGCATAGCTTAAGGGGAAGTTTTCATTCGTATATTAACTTCAGGGGAAGTTCGTGCTTATTTGGTTTTGTCATTATCAACTAAGGGAATTTTTGTTGGGAATTATATTTGAGTTGATAAGACAAAACAAGAATGAAACAAGATGGAAACAAGAAGGACCAAAGTTGCTATTATGGGATTCTACAAGATGTAGGAGATAATGAAGATTTGGTCAAAAAGAAGATAAAGATGAATATTAATGAGAAGATAAAGATGAATAATTAATTGATTCTCTCATTAATATCTTTTATTAGTTTCCATGTAAGCCTTGACTCCTTATGCTATAAAAAGAGGTCCAGACATATTGTTTTAGCTCACGTGTTAAGATGTCAATGATGAGATCTTTAAGGGTTACAAGTTTCTCAAAATCCTAGAGGCATCTTTATTAATCAATCAAAATATGCTCTTAAAATGCTTTAGAAATATGGTTTAGAATCTTGTGATGCTGTTGACACTCCCAATGGTGAAGAGGTCCAAACTTGATGAAGATCCACAAGGGACTCAAGTTGTCCCTACTCGATATCGTACCATGGTCGGCTCCCTTATGTATATTATAGCAAGTCATCCTGACCTAGTATTTGCTGTCTGCATGTGTGCCTGGTATCAAGCAAAGCCTACCAAAAAGCACCTTACTATGGTTAAATGGGTCTTTCGATACCTAAACGGAACCATTAACATGGGTCTGTGGTACCCGAAGGACATCAAATTTGATCTAAAAACATTCGCAGATGCAGATCACGTAGGTTGTAAAGATTCAAGACGAAGTACTTCGGGAAGTACATAGTTTTTGGAAGAAAATCTAGCCAGCTGTGGTCCAAAAAACAAAAGTGTATTACAATTTCTACTACATTGGCTGAGTATGTTTCCTTGTCTCGTTGTTGTGCACAAATCCTATAGATGCGCTCACAATTGACTGACTATGGATTCAACTTCAACAAGACCCCTTTGTACTGCGACTCCAAGAGCGTGATTGCCTTGTCTTGCAACACTGTTCAACATTCTAGGACCAAACACATCGCTGTTCTCTACCATTTTCAAAGAGAGCAAGTTGAGAATGAAGTGGTTGAGCTTTCCTTTGTCAAGATCGCATACCAACTGGCAGACATCTTTACTAAACCACTCGGAAGAGAACGATTCGAGTTTCTAATCAATCACCTTAAAATGCAGAGCATAACACCAGAAATGCTGAAGAGTCTTGCTGTATCAGATGAAGAGTAATTCATTACTACTTCTTGTATACTTTGTATCATAAGTAAATATTTTTTCAAAAAGCTCAAAAAGAATTTCCTTTTTTACAAAAACATGTTACAAAAATATAAAACAAGAAAAAGAAAATATATAAACAGAAAACTAAAAAATACAAAAATAATCTTCTCGACATTGATAATTTATGATCCTAGAAATGTCATTCAATAATGACGCGGGGTTGTAAATAAAGTTCGAACGAAAGTTTAAAAGTTTCAAAACATGTCTTTTCTAATTTTTCTTTGGTTCGTAATTACATATCAAATTGCAACCCGTGCTTCAGATAAAAGGAAAATGTACACTTCAGTGTGTTTATCCTTAACAACAAAAAGAGAAATCTTTTCGGTCTTGAGTTATTCCCTTAAAATATTCAAAGTTTTAAAACGTAAGGCAAATGCTTATGTATAAATCAGTGCACAACCCGGGTCCCCCCATATAAGATAAGTGTACATATCAATGCATTTATTCTTCAAAAAGAAGAGAAATCTTCTTTAACTCGAACAATTTTTCCTTTAAAATGATTTTATAAATCATGTTCGGGTCACCAATTTTTAGAAGCTGGAAGTAAACCAGAATCAGTTTTGTCATCAATGGAAAAGTTTTTCAAGAAAATTTAAACTTTCGAACAAATTCCAAGAAACCTTTCAATAGACTACGGGTCTTTGTTCGAGGGGGGAGACAGTGCTTTAAAATGAAATTTTCCACAAGGGATTAAAAGAAAATTTGAACTTTCGAACAAATCAAATAAATCTTTTACTAGTCTATGGGTCTTTGTTTAAGGGGGAGAAATAGGCTTTCGAAGATACAAGTCACAGTGTTTTCAGAACAAGTCACGAAAAAGAATCGGGAAAAGTTTTTTAACTTAACGGGGACATAATTTCAGGAGGAGTTAATTTATTTTAACTCCAAGGGCTTAAAGTGTCATAAGTTATAAACCTTAGGGCTTAAAATAAATTTAGGAATTAGTGGTTTAGGGTATAGAAACTACAAGGGCTTAAATTGACAATATCTCATAGTTTGTTAAAACTTAGGTAAAGTTTAAAAGGAGTTTATAAAGTTTTCTAAACCCTAGGGACTAAAGTTGCCAATATTGAAACTTATATCCATAGCAACTCAAAACTTGCGGTTTAACTCATTTTTTCAAAAAACACTTTCACTTCCTTCTCAAACCACAAGATTCATCCCCAATTCAAGAATTCATTTTAAGCAAAATGTAATGAACAAAACATGTTTCTAATAATCTATATACCTTGTATCTCAAAGGAATTAGTTTGTTTTCACATCTATTGCTCAAAATCAATTAAACTCAATTTAGGGTTCATAGATTTTAAAGTTACGAATTAGAACAATTAACCTTAGGGTTTTTGTGCGCATTGGTGTAACTAAGATCGTGCTAAACCAGTTTTAAACAATTTGAATCCTTAAGTGAGTTATGAGTGATGTTAGATGCAAAATAGGATGAACACATAGGGGTTTTTGTTTAATTTTATAGGTATGTGTTATAGAGAATGTAGGTTGCATGTTAAAGCCTTAGAAATACTTTCTTGGATTCTTGAAACATAAAATTAAAGTGTTTGATGTATGTGTGACTTGCGATTTAAAGTTTGAATGTGTTTCGAGTGTGCTTAAATACAATATAAGCTATGTTTATGTTAAAATGATGTTTGGCAGCCCACGCTTTGCAGCGGGGAAGTGGTCTTTTTGTTGTTTTCGGCTCAATGACATTTATCTAAAGTAGATACATTATGCATTAGATGTTTAAGTTAATGGTTACATTATAGTAGTCGTTGCATATTAGCAAACTATTAGCTATTTCTAAAAGAGCTTTGCTAAAAAGTACCCATGTTAAATGAATAACAATTATGTGACATAAAAGAATACCTCAGCATAACCGATTGAAAGCAACTCTAAGAAGTGAAACCGAGAATTCATAAACAAAATCAAAATCTCTATAATTTTACCGCGGAATTCGAATTGGAATAAAAAAGCAGCTTCATTGCTTCATTCATCTGAAAATGATCAACGATGTCTGTCTTAAATGACATACATTTCTGTATGCATCTACACTTCCTGGTCCTTGTCGTGTGTCGGTGTCTGTCCCTCCGTCCACTCTCAGGCTTTGCAACCACCAAAAACACACTTCCAGGCCGTCAAAGTAATTGTGACAACCTCACACTTGAGCGTTTGGCCCTTGACCTGACCCGACATACACTTGTAATAATCTCCTGCATTGAACGGTAACCATCCCATACCTTCATAGTGACTGTAATTGCAACATGCTTTGTGACATTTCTAGCAAGACACTTCTTTATCAGCACCCACAATCTTGTCTACCACTTCTCCATTCTTAAGAAATAGAAATGTTGGTGTTGCATCCACTAAGAACTCCCTAGCAACACTCAGCACATAGACCAAGAAGCATTGCTTTAGTAGTTTATCTACTTCTTAATATGAGGTATAAAGCGCATAAAAATCTTAATCCCAACAACCCCCTCTTATATTGATTTGCTCCCTTTGAATATATATGTTACAATAAACTTAATTTTATGATTTAAAAAATCCACAAAAAACACGACATGCTAAAATTTCTATGAATAGTTCAGTGGTCTTAATAGATTTAAATATTGGAGAGCTTACTTTGGCGGAAGATTGTATCTAATAGAAGCAGTAGTTCCCTCCTCAGTTGCAAAGAGGGGTCGCCATTGACATCATCATCATCCCAATTATCTTCCCATTGTTGAGCTACTTCCTTTCATTCTTCCTTTACATCCTACTCTGCCAGTTTTTAATTATCAAAATTATTCATCATGAACAACAACGTACATATGATTTAGGCAAGTATAACATACAAAATGATAATACAAATAATGTCTAAAAACGTTAGTTATATTTTTCGACCTCTCAACATTTTGATAATAACAAAATGTAAAAACATTTACGATAAAATTAAACGTTTACAAATTATTAATCGTAAAATTCCATTTCTAAGATTAGTAATCACTAAAGGTATGAAAAAACAAATCATTAAGCATGATTAGTGATCAAGAAAATATTTTTCTCTTATCCATCACATTTTTACAAAAGAATTTCACAAAATTAATTATACAAAATATTTTTTAATTAAAAGAAAAGTTTTATTAAAAACTTAAAATTTGAAATTTAAATTTCCCCCCAAAATGGAAGGTTTCATACCAGATACAACCTTCATTACAAAAAGACAAAAACAGGAGCGTAGTCTACTGGGCGACCCCCTTATAGGCTTGGCAGCCCCCAGATATATCTGGGACCGTTGAGACCCCCCCAGTGACCGTTGGGTTTTCCTGCCTATAAATATTGCTCAATTCCTTGCAGAAAAACACACCTCTTAGCATGAAATTTTTAGATAACTTTCTCTCTCTAAAAATATTCTTTCTCTCTCTAAATCTCCTGATCACTAACATTCTTAGATCTTGTTTCAAGTGATCTAATCTCTTTTTCTCATCTCTTCTTTCCCATTCAAGTGCAAGAGAAGAACATTCGTATTCACCAAGAAACGAATTGTTATTTAGTGATCTCTCCTATTTTCTTCTAAGTACCAAATCTCTATTGTAATTATCTTGTGCATTTGTGTGATTCGGATAGTGTGTAAATCCGATAGTGTAGATCTTGTGATTATGAAGTGGTAGATTGGTTCTAGCTAAGATTAGGACTCGACATTTAGCTTAGTGTCAAAAAATAACGTAAGCGACGTGTAAACGGTATTCTTCGCCTAAAGGGAGCTTGTTAACATAGTGAAATCTCGAGTAAGATACTCGAGGAGTGGAGTAGGGCGAAGAAGAGATTCCTAGCCGAACCACTATAAATCTTAGTATCTTGGTTTGATTGTTCCTTTTCTCATCTCTTTATATTCTTGTGATTGTTATTTACTATTAGTCTAAGTATTTACTTTGTTTATTCATATGGTTGATTGGTTGAACATACTACTCGAATCTAAGTATTTTGTAAGCAAACTTTTAAAATGCAAAACAAACCTGTAAACTATTCAACCCCCACTTCTAGTTTCCACAATTGGTATCAGAAGCCAAGGTCACTCAAGATTTTTAAAATATACTGTATTTTAAAGATTGGATCGATCTATGGATTCCGACAAATATCTAGTAGGGCAATCCATGCAAAGACCACCACTTTTTGAAAGTGATAGTTTTATTTATTGGAAAAATAGATTCGAGACATATGTTATATCAAAAGATCTAGATCTTTGGCATGTTATTACCAACGATGATTTTCAACCTATTGTACAAAATCCAGAAACCAAATTAGATGAGGTTATCCCTTTTGATAAACAAACCGATGATCTTAAAAAGAGACTTGCGAAAAATAACAAAGCTAAAATGGTTATTTATAAGCTTTTCCTAGAAAAGAATATGAAAGAATTTTCATGTGTAATACGAAAAAATAAATTTGGAAAACATTGTTAATCACCCACCAAGGTAATAGTCAAGTCAAAGATAATAAGATCGACCTTTTGGTTCAACAATATGAACAATTCGTCATTTCCGAAGACGAATCTATAGATAGTGCTTTTGCTACATTTAATACTATTATTACTAGTCTAAAAGCTCTTGATGAAGGTTATTCTAGCAAGAACTATGTTAGGAAGTTTCTTAGGGCTCTACATCCTAAATAGAGAGCAAAGGTCACGGCGATTGAAGAGTTGAAAGACTTAACTTCACTAACTCTTGATGAACTTATCGGGAACCTCAAAGTTCAAGAAATGATCATTAAGAAAGATTCCAAAATAGTAAATAAAAAGTTGAAAGGAAATTCCTTGCTTTAAAGGCTAAGAAAGAATCTAGTGATGAAGAGTGTTCGACTTCCGGAAGTGAAGACGAAGAGTATGCCATGTGTTGGGAATTACAGATTTGATAATTACAAAACCCACAAGCAGAAATGAAGAAAGAAGAAACAATGAGGACCTAATATGTAATAGTTAGTTAGCTTTATTAGTAAGCTAGGGTTTCTTGTAACCTTCCTCTATTATATAAAGAGGGTAGGCGTCTAGGTTACAGGCATCCATATCATAACAAACTTCTCCAATGAGAGTCTAGACGCTTACAAAGCGTGTTTAGTAGTTAGCTAGTTAGTTTCTTTATTATGTTTGAATAAAGAAAACCTTATTAGTAATGTTGATTGTGTTCTTATTTAATATTCTGCTTTGCTTAACCAATCAATGTTATTCATACCCTAGTTGAGTCCAAATTCCTGGATTTTACAATTGGTATTAGAGCCTCGTAGCTCTTGATCTAGGGTTGATAAGGTTTTCGTGTAAATTATTTTTCTGTCTTTATTAATAAAAAGGCGTATTTAATTTTAGGGTTTTTATGCAAACCCTAATTCTTCTATAGCAGCAGTCGTGGGTTGAAGAGCAAGCATGTTTCACACAAAGCAGCAGGTTACCATATCCAAAGGATCTATGTTTTCCAAAAGTGATACATCAGGTTCGTGGTCATGTTTTTGTTGGTTTATAAGGAGTTTTGAAGCATGGTGTCTACAGCAAATTCGTTCATCCAGGAACACTAGGGTGTTTCACAACTCGATCCTAATTCAGAAAAGAGGAAAGGGAGTTTGGTGCTGATGATATATTTACTCCCTAAGGTATAAACTAAACCCTAATTTGTCTAAGGCTTCAAACGATTTGCAAGAAGCCGCCGTTAGGTCTATTGATATGGGTTTATGTAACTTTGAACACATGATTTTTTTGGTGCTGAATATATTTGGATCTGCTCGTATGTTGTTCATATATGGTTCATTATAGGCTGGTGTTAACTACCTCTCAAGATGGGCTTGTATTTAGGCAGAACATAATGTGGACTGGATATGAATGTTGGGCTGAATCTGAGTACATGTAAGCGTATTCATTTATTCTGGTCACACTCGGTAATTCCTACTGGTCACTTGGTTCTTGCTGGTTTCATTATGTTCCTGCTGATTGTTGGTCTCAGTTTCTGCTGGTCGCTATAAGTTTCTACTGGTCGCTTGATAGGTTCCTCCTGGTGCTTATACGGTTCCTACAGGTTTAGCGACAGTTTTGTGACAGCCTTTTTTTTGTCACTGTTGGCAGAAAGTGACAGCTTTTTGGGACAGATTGGTTGGTCACTAAATGTGTAGACTATTTGTTCGGATTGCTGAGTTAATTAGGGTTTTTAATAGTTTCTTAATATGTTACAAGTGAAAGAAATACTAATGACATGTTGAGGTTAATTATGGACTTATATTGATGTTATATGATCATTAAAATGAAGTTATATCAAGATAAGAAAACTTGTACACTTATGGTTTTTATGGAAAATGGCTATATATGAATTTATAATAAAAGAGATTATTTATGAAAGTTGTAAACTATAAAGTATAATGATGGACTTGTGAAGTTGGACAAGAGGACAACTATGGACAATGGACCACTTAATATATTTATGAATTTTATAACTTATATGGTATATGAGGAATTGTGATAAAATACAAAGAGTGTAAAGTATAAAGAAAATGTTAAAAATGGATTCAACAAGCTCAACCAAACATTCTGCCCAAAATTCGAAATAAAACATATTTATTTTATATTTTTATAAGATAACACATTTCACGACGATTCCGAAAAGGTAAGAAACTTGTCAAACGGATTAATAACGAAAAAGTTTACGGTAAAAAACAAGTTAAACGCTATTAAAAACGTAGTCGTAAAAGAATTATATATAAAAAACATTTTATAAAAAATTGTAATAAACAGCAAGTGTTGGATATTTTTTAACAAACAACACAAATTTTTAGGATTCCAAAATAATAAGAATCGTAATTGTTTTCAATTACTAACGAACGAGTATATGAATTTCGCGAGTTTAGCGATAATTAAAACTTTTTAAAACTATTTTAATAAAAGTTACTATTCCAAAGACGAAAAAGTTATATTTTTAATTCAAACCCCAAAAATTGAAAAAACTTTCAAATACGAGAACGTCCTCGAAAGAATCGTTTTAAAAACGGACGCTATAACAATAAAATAACTACATTTACCCTGTGAATTTACGACAACAAATACTAGTTAAATAAAACTAACGTCTGATGTGAACTGTAAAAGTTACTGTTTTCACCAGTGGGTTCAAAATATGGAAAATGGTCAAATTATGATAACGTCGTCTTAATACGAAAAGATGTGCATAATACGTAATTACATTTATATGATGTCTGCATCTGTTGCATTATCATACACTTGGGAAATCTTGTGGTCCTACAATATATGATTTATCAAACCTATGAATTCACCAACATTATTGTTGACGTTTTAAAGCAATGTTTTTCAGGGGATCAGTAAGCACGAGGTGCAAGGGATACATTGGTGGTTTTGATTGGGATATCATGCATTAAAGATTTTGTCGCATTACATTTTGTATAACTGTATGGGCTAGAAATCTTTGTACTTTGAACAAGTGGACAAGTGAAGCTTCGGCTTATGTAACAAATACTTTGTTAAATCCAATGTATCAGTTTTTAAACGACTTTTTGGTCGTTCTATATACATCTTGTGTTATTGATCTGAGAAGTAACACGCCCCGGACCCTTATTCCGCTGCGACCTAATTTGGGGGTGTTACAGATTGGTATCAAGAGCCAAGGTTATAGAGAACCAGGTCAACCGTTTTCAAACAACGAATTCATACAATGGAATTTTACACGGGACATACATATGTGCATACATTCATGCATACACTACTTGTTGCATTAGTTGGTTGGACTAGATGCATTCATATTTGATATACATGTTATGATATAAATGTATATTACTATAAGAGTCTTATATTAAATACTAATATAAGCTATCTTTGGATTTTCAGATATAGTCATGTCAGATTCAGATGAATCGGGGATCACATACACAGCAGTGTCCAGTCCATTTGAGGATCTATCAGACATAGGATCACCGAGAGCCGATGATCACGAGTACCTTGAGCTACCCTACATACCAGAGGACCCATACGTGGAGGCCGCTCTTCAGGCCCCACCCTCTCCAGATTACGTGCCTGGCCCTGAGGAGCCAGAGCAGGCACCACTTTCGCCAGATTATGTTCCAGGTCCAGAGTATGCTGACGATGAGATTGTTGCTGAGGATCAGCTAGGTGCTGAGGATGCCCCACCTACTGTACAGTCACCTGATTATATTCCAGATACTGATCCAGAGGCAGATCCGGAGGAGGATGACGATGAGGACCCTGAGGAGGATCTTATCGACCATCCTGCTGATGGAGGAGATGACGGAGATGACGAGATAGACATCGATGAGGACGATGATATGGACATCGACGCTGATGAGGAGGATGAGGATGATGAGATGGATGTTGAGGTTGACGAGGAGGCGGAGGAGGAACACTCAGCTCTTGCCTAACCTGTAGTTGTTGCTTTACCAACTACTGCCCCGTCTGCAGAGGAGACTGAGCCGTTTGATACTGATGAGTCTGCGGCCACACCACCACCTCACCCTGCATATCGTATGACAGCTAGGATTACTATTCCAGAGCTATTACCTATACCAGCATGGTCTGATTATGAGGTTTCCAGACTGCTTGCTATATCTTCCCCACCAGCATCACCACTATCTCTATGGTCTTCATCACCACCCCAGATTCCTTTCCCACTATCACCACCCTCACCTGTATTGACAGCACTACCTCCTAGTCCTATTCGGTCATTGGGCTATCGAGCTGCCACGATTCGGATGAGAGCTGAGGCTGCAGCTACTTCCCATTCTCTACCATTACCACCACCCTTCATACTCTCCCCCACTAGACCAGATGCACCACCACCCATGCCCACATTAGCTCCTACTTCATTACCACTATTGTTACTGCCCTCTGCTAGTCGTGGAGAGGATAGACCCAAGGTTAACCTACCACTTCGGGAGAGGGTAGGTATAGCTCTTGGTCCTAGATATGAGGTAGGAGAGAGCTTCGCCGCTGTTGCTGCTAGACCAGCTGGAGATCTTAGGGCAAATTACGGCTTTGTTGCCACTATGGACAAAGAGATCAGATGTGACCCAGAGAGATATGTTGGATATGGGATCACGGATTCATAGGATGAGATTGTTGAGACCCTACAGGGAGCTCCAGTTAGTACCGACACAGAGTTGGGTACACACGTGAGAGATTTTGAGTCTATGGTTAGGCGGGACACAGATGAGATCTACACGATGCTAGATGATGAGCAGAGCCAGAGACAGCTATTGGCCAGTCGGGTCAATATGCTGTTTAGAGACAGACGTGCACATGTACATACATGTCTTTTGATGGAGACGGAGGCTAGGATGTCTAGAGAGGCTTGGGGGAAATCTATGGATGCGAGTGATCTTGCGCGTGCAGAGGTTATGTCACTACGCACCACAGTTCATGTATAGATGTCAGAGATCACCGAGTTACAGTCAACAGACCGTAGTAGACGGAGAGCGATTTCAGATTTGCTAGAGACAGACCGCGGGAGGCGTGAGGAGATGAGAGAGTTAAGAGCTGCTGATCATACTCGATAGCAGCAGATTATCCAGACATTGACTGTTATGCAGTATAGAGAGAGATGATTCCACTTCAGAGATTGGTCACCACACTGCAGGGGCAGGTGACAGCTTTACAGGGGCAGGTGATAGCATTACAAGGGCAGGTTACTGCATTACAGGGACAGTAGGGACCCGCTGGGGGTCCTGCATAGCCAAAGCTGCCAGAGGAGGCTGGTAGCAGTTCTTAGATTAGACTTTGTTATGGCTAGTCGTTTTGTATTTAGCCTACTATGTATTACGGGTTGAATCCCGGCTAGTAAGGCTTAGGGTTATTATGTTTTTTTTGTTGTAACCTAAACATTATGATCATTTTGTATCAGAACCAATCATGTATGTTTTCCAGTTATATATGGAATGGTGGTATTATGTCATGTTTATAATCGAATTTGTGATGAATGAATGTCGATTTGGTTTTATCATTGTTAATTACAATTTATCTGTACATTTCACTGTATGATGTGATCTCACTTTAGTTATCATGGATATGTCATGTCATGGTTATGATTTATGAAATCTAACGGATATTGTATTTTCTTGTGATTGAAGAAAATGGCCCCAAAACGAGCCACAAGGTCAACACCGGTCACAACAACACCAGCCCCAACAGCAGCCACAACCACTACGGTCACTAATGCCCAACTCCAAGCTATGATTGACCAAGGTGTCAGTGCCGCTTTGGCCGCACGTGACGCAACCAGGAATGGCATTAACAGCCATACTTTGGGAACGGATGTTAGGGGATCTAAACGCGTTGCTAGAGAGTGCACTTACCAGGATTTCATGAAATGCAAACCTTTGTATTTCAAGGGCACTGAGGGAGTGGTTGAGTTAACCCAATGGTTTGAAAGAATGGAGACTGTCTTCCGAATAAGCAACTGCTCGGTGGAAAACCAGATTAAATTTTCTACTTGTACTCTTTTAGCAGGTGCTCTAACATGGTGGAATTCCCATGTTATGACTATTACTCATGATGTTGCGTATTCAATGACTTGGGTCGATCTGAGGAAGAAGATGACTGACAAGTATTGCCCACGAAATGAAATGAAGAAGCTGGAGGCTGAATTGTGGAACTTGAAAGTGATAGGTACTGATGTGGTCAAGTACAACCAACGTTTTCAAGAACTAGCACTTCTGTGTGTGAGGATGTTCCCTGAGGAGTCAGAAAAAATTGAAAGGTATGTCGGTGGATTGCCCAACATGATCCATGGAAACATTGTAGCTTCAAGACCAAAAACCATGCAAGAGGCTATTGAGATGGCCACTGAACTGATGGATAAGAGAGTCAGTACCATGGCGGAAAGACAAGCTGAAAACAAGAGGAAGTTTGAAAACACTTCCCGAAACAATCAGAATCAACAACAACAAAATAAAAGGCAAAACACCGGCAGGGCATGCACTGCTGGATCGGGTGATAAGAAACAATATGGGGGATCTAGGCCCCTATGCTCAAAATGCAATTACCACCATGAAGGTCCGTGTGCTCCAAAGTGCTATAAATGCAATAAATATGGTCACATCGCCCGTGATTGTAGGGGTACGGGAAATGCCAACAACATTAACAACCAGAAGGGCACCGGATCGGGTTAGAAACCTACTTGTTTTGAGTGCGGAATTCAGGGGCACTTCAAGAATGAATGTCCAAGGATGAAGAACAACAAAGGCAACCGTGGTAATCAAGGTGGGAATGATAGGGCTCCAGCAAAGGTGTATGTGGTTGGAAATGCGGGGGCAAATCCAGACAACGTCGTTGCGGGTACGTTTCTTCTAAACAACCGCTATGCTTATATCTTGTTTGATACGGGTGCCGATCGAAGTTTTGTGTCTACTGCATTTAGCTCCCAGATTGACATCACCGCCATCTACCCCTAGATCACATTATGATGTCGAACTAGCTGATGGGAGGAAATTGGGTTAAACACTATGACTTAAGGGTTGCACATTCACTTCCTAAACCACCAATATCAACATAAACTTAATGCCTATGAACTTGGAGTTTCGATGCTAATAATCGTATAGATTGGTTGGCGAAATACAAACGGTCTGTGTGTTGCCGAAATATGTTCACATTCCTGGAAAAATAAAACCTTAATCATACACGGTGATGGAAGACCCAGGAAATGAGACCGATTAAACTCCATTTTCTTGCACTAAAACGCAGAAGTACATGGAAAAAGGGTTTCCTATCTTTCTGGCACATGTTACTACAAAAGAGATTGAAGATAAGTCAGAGAAGAAACGACTTGAGAACGTACCAATAGTTCAATACTTTCCTGAAGTATTTCCTGAAGACTTGCCGGGTCTTCCTCCGACTCGACAAGTGGAGTTTTAAATTGATATGGTACCTGGTGCTGCACCTGTGGCACGGGCACCTTATCGATTGGCGCCTTCTGAAATGAAAGAATTATCTGACCAACTGAAAGAGCTATCCGACAAAGGCTTTATAAGACCCAGTTCCTCACCCTAGGGAGCTCCGGTCTTGTTTGCCAAGAAGAAAGACGGATCATTCCGGATGTGCATTGATTACCAGGAATTAAATAAACTAACGTTGAAGAACCGTTATCCGCTCCCAAGAATTGATGATTTATTTGATCAACTCCAAGGGTCGAGTGTCTACTCGAAAATCGACCTAAGGTTAGGATATCACCAATTGAGGGCTCGAGAACAGACATCTGAAGACTGCGTTCAGAACTCGTTATGGCCATTATGGAATTTCAATCTATGCCCGTTTTTGTTTAAAACGCACCTGCCGTATTCATGGACCTTATGAATCGGGTATGCAAACCATATCTAGATAAATTCATGATTGTCTTTATTGACGATATTCTGATATATTCGAAGAATAAGGAAGAACATGAAAAACACCTTAAGCAAATCTTAGAATTGCTTAAGAAGGAGGAGTTGTATGCCAAGTTTTCCAAATGTGAATTTTAGATTCCCAAAGTACAGTTCCTTGGTCACATGATCGATAGTGAAGGAATTCATGTGGATCCAGCCAAGATTGAATCCATCAAAGATTGGACATCTCCTAAGTCACCAACGGAGATTCGTTAATTTTTAGGTCTTGCTGGGTATTACCGAAGATTCATTGAAGGGTTTTCAAAGATCGCCAAACCAATGACTAAGCATACTCAAAAGAAGGTCAAGTTTGAGTGGGGCGATAAACAAGAAGCAGCTTTTCAACTGTTGAAGGAAAAGTTATGCAGTGCACCAATCCTTGCATTACCTGAAGGAAGCGAAGATTTTATCGCATACTGTGAAACTTCAAAGAAAGGTTTGGGCGCTATGTTGATGCAAAGAGAAAAGGTGATTTCTTATGCATCACGCCAGTTAAAGATTCATGAGAATAACTATACAACTCATGATTTAGAACTTGGTACAGTGGTGTTCGCTCTCAAGATCTGGAGACATTATTTATATGGCACTAAGTGTACGGTGTTCACCGATCACAAGAGTTTGCAACACATTGTAGATAAAAAAGAGTTAACATGAGGCCAACTCCAATGTTAAAGTCTAAGTGATTACTAATGCGATATCCGTTAACACCCGGGGAAAGCAAATGCATTGCTGATGCTTTGAGCGAGGAAAGATCGGAGAACCACCGTTAAGAGATCGACCTTAGTCATGACTATTAGCTTGAATCTTCCCAAATAGATCTTAAATGCTCAGACTGAAGCGCGAAAACCAGAGAACATTAAAAGTGAAGACGTTGGGGGAATGTTGATTGAAAATGCTAAATTTCCATAAGCAATTAGAGAACAAAAGTTGGAACCACGTGCGAATGGAACCCTATGCCTCAATGGTAGGAGCGATGTTACCTTTTATGGCGATTTGCGGATTATGATCATGCACGAGTCCCACAAATCAAAATACTCTATTCATCCGGGTTCCGACAAAATGTACCAAGACATGAAGAAGCTATATTGGTGGCCCAACATGAAAGTCGACATAGCCACTTATGTTAGCAAGTGTTTGACCTGTGCTAAGGTCAAGGCCGAACATCAAAGGCCATCAGGATTGTTGGTACAACCCAAGATACCCGAATGGAAGTGGGACAACATCACTATGGATTTTGTCACGAAGCTTCCTAAGACGTCTCAAGGCTATGACACAATTTGGGTGATCGTTGACCGACTCACTAAGTCTGCGATCTTCACACCAATGAGAGAGACCGATCCTTTGGATAAACTTGCAAGATTGTACCTAAAGGAGGTGGTCACGAGACATGGAATACCCGTCTCAATCATTTGCGATCGTGACTCGAGATTCGCATCAAATTTCTGGAGGTCACTTCAGAACGCTTTGGGTACAAATTTAGATATGAGTACTGCGTACCATCCACAAACAGACGGGCAAAGCGAGAGGACCATTCAAACTCTCGAGGATATGCTGCGTGCTTGTGCGATCGACTTTGGAAAGGGTTGGGTTAACCATTTGCCATTAGTCGAGTTCTCATATAATAATAGCTATCACGCTAGCATCAAGGCCGCACCATTCGAAGCACTTTATGGTCGAAAGTGTCGTTCACCTGTTTTTTACAGTTATTACACATGGATTTATTTGGCCCAGTTTCTATGAAGAGTATAAATAAAAAGTCTTACTGCCTAGTTGTCCTTAAGAACTTCATAACTGGCATAGAAAACCAATCAGATCATAAGGTTAAAACAATCAGAAGTGACAATGGAATTGAATTCAGGAATAGGATTATGTATGAGTTCTGTAATATGAAGGGTATTAGAAGGGAATTTAGTGTTTCTAGGACTCCTCAGTAAAATGGTGTTGCTGAGAGAAAAAAATAGGACTCTAATAGAGGCAGCTAGAACTATGCTAGCAGATTCTAAATTACCAACTACCTTTTGGGCTGAAGCAGTTAATACTGCTTGCTATGTCCAAAATAGGGTGTTAATTATCAAGCCTCACAACAAGACCCCTTATGAACTTTTTCTAGGTAGAAAGCCTGCCTTAAACTTCATAAGACCAATTGGGTGTCCTGTTACAATCCTAAATACCTTAGATCACCTATATAACACCCTGTGTTTTAGAGTCATTGACGACGTCGATAAATCCACAATGTACCTTTTGTATCGTATGTGTTTACTATTAAATTGTAAACGCAAAGTTAAAACGCGTACGCCAAATATAATCGTTCAATGTAAATGGGCATCAAACCATCAAACATTTACATCAATCATGTGTTAAATAATTATTTTGATAATAATTATGGTCATTGTTCATTTATTTTATTGGTTACGTAAGTTAAATACGTTTCGCAATAAATGTACGTTTAAGCATAACCAGAAGCATGTTAATTTATCTACACTTCAACAAATACCCACGATTGTAACCAATGCCTAAAGTTTTATTAAACTTTACCTAAATTAATATTACTTTACACCTAGGTACATAAGAAAAATAAAGCAAGACTTATGCATTTGAAGTTATACCTTTATGACTAAAAACTACATCTTGCAACTTGTAAATTATACAAGAGATTTAGTAATTATCAAAAATACATAATGTACTCCCTCCCCCTCATATATTTCATCCAATATAGATGTCAAAGGGGCATATAGCTCACAAAGATCACCAACTAGCATTTGTACATCCTTGACTCATTAATACCTAGCTAAGAATGTTTCCTTGACCAAAGCAAGATCCTTAAGACCATGGACATGTTCCTTGGACTCCTATTGCATCTTTTGACTAGTTAAACACTTATATAATACTAGTATACATGCAAGTAACTCATACAAGCAAAAACACTTAGCAAAAATCAAACAAATACTCCCTCTTGCTCACAATAAGCCACGGCTCAAAGCCAACTCCCAAACAAATCCATATCAATTTTTCTACAACCCATACACTCCTATACACATCTATCCTAAGATATTCTAAGGTGTTCCCAAGCATTGAATTACCATTTGCAAGTAATAATCAAGAAAAGGAAGGCTAGGGCTTTTACTTGGAAAGCTAGGGTTTTCATTGTGCAAGCTTTGGTTTTGTGACTAAACAATGGTTTATCACTTATTTGTCATCATCATCATACATCATAAGGTCTACTAGAACCCTTTACATTCTTACAATTTTCATTGTTATGCATATGATTAGCTATATAGACTTATGCATGGTAGGAGTACTTAATGTGATTAGTACTTATACGACTTTAATTTAATTAGGTTGCATTTTATCAATTCGCGTGGCGCGTTATTTGTGATATACTTGGCATTACTCACTCAAGGTGAGTTCATAGCCCCACGTTTTACATGCTTTTGTTTTACAAAGTTTTTGGGGTGAAAAACATGCAATGCTTTACAATTAGACACAAGTGGTTAAGTTTCATGTTATGATTACGAGTTGCCTAAGTAGCGATAACCCATATCTGAGCCCATTATCATGAACAGTTAATTGCGGGACTGTGAGCGCGAATGTTATGAATAGATCTATTGGGTTTGACAACCCCGTTCTGGTGATTAGCTATCACTGGACAAACGAACGTATACCATGTCGAATATAGATATTTTGCGCGGGTTAGAAACAATCACCACGGCAATGTAGCCATTAATTTGGTATTCATACACGTCAAGCTTCAGTGTCATGAGCTTAGAGCAACGTAATTACATTTATATGATGTCTGCATCTGTTGCATTATCATACACTTGGGAAATCTTGTGGTCCTACAATATATGATCTATCAAACCTATGAATTCACCAACATTATTGTTGACATTTTAAAGCAATGTTTTTTAGGGGATCAGTAAGCAAGAGGTACAAGGGATACATTGGTGGTTTTGATTGGGATATCATGCATTAAGGATTTTGTCGCAATACATTTTGTATAACTGTATGGGCTAGAGATCTTTGTACTTTGAACAAGTGGACAAGTGAAGCTCCGGCTTGTTACAAAGACTTTGTTAAAATCTAATGTATCAGTTTTTAAACGACTTTTTGGTCGTTCTATTTACATCTTGTGTTATTGATCTGAGAAGTAACACGCCCCGGACCCTTATTCCGCTGCGACCCAATTTTGGGGGTGTTACATACATGAAGATAAGGCTGCAAGTTCACATATTAAAAAAAGTACCATCATCATCAAAGCTTAACACTACTTAAAAGTATTATAAAAAAACATGCTATTTAGAATTGATCGCAGTTGAATTGGATACCAACCTTTCTATCCTTTATTAGCTTCTTTTTAAACTTTACTTTGGCACACGACTGACTTCGCCTTAAAATTGCTTGGTATGGTTTGGCAATAACATATCCGCTCATGTTGTCGTCGTTTGTCTAACACCATGCCTAAAAAGTCATAAAACATAAATATCAACAGTCATAATCATAGAAAATGACTCAAAAGAGACGTTGTTCAAAAGATACGTTATCATTCATTTAAAATCAGAGTTTTACAAGGGCAGGTCCTAAAATCTAGTTATATACAATGTGAATGATAACAAGTTTTAGCCATCTTTAAGTCCATGCCACTCTATGCCATAAGTTGCTCAATTACCTGAGATAAACATGCTAAAAAGTCAACACAATGGTTGAGTGAAATTCATAGGTTTAAGTTAAATAATTTGAATGCAAATTCGATATTGGGTTACGTTGTTATACACCCGTTATTTGTAAAACAATATTATTGCCATTAGCTCATGAATCCGAAGCCTTGGGATATATTTGATACGTTATAGCCCCAACGGGTGCCTTTGCCAAAACACCCGCAGTTATATTCTAATGGTGTGCAATTGGTTACCGGTATAACTAGGTACACCAACGGGGAGTCCAACCTAAATAGATCTATTCACAACATTCGCGCTCACTCCGTAGAGTAATTAATGGTTCATGATATTCGGGACTTAAAGGCAAAATAGTTACTTAGGCAATAATAAATCAGGACAGCATATAGAAATAATTGCATTTATGGTTTATAGCATGTATCCCCCTCGCGGGTTTATAAAATATTTGAAAGATTGAAATGCGAGGCTATGAACTCACTAAGTCTTTGAAAAGTAATCACATTGTTATAAGATAAACGAGTATGTAAAAGAGTTTATAACAAGCATGAATACCCCTCGCGGGTTTAAAAATATAAAGACTTTAAAAGCGAGGCTATGAAATCTCACCTTAACAATACAGGGAAATCTGAGTGATTAGCAAAGGTATATGAAATGAAAGTAACAGCTTCGTCGCATGCAACCTGGGGTAATATGTCAAGTCTTAGTTTGATTGTTATGTTTCAAATCTTTATAAAGTATAATGTATATCTTTGATTGAATTTTTATGGAGTATTGTATCACCGTTCGGGCCATCATAATTCAGAGGTCATTCAGTAAATGTTTGAGGAGCTAGGGCACTTTAAATTGTAAACCCAACAACTCAGTCAGAACATAATACCAAGATGAAACCCCTTAATATGAAGCTCCCTAGTATTGTGGTACGATATAGATTCGGGATAGGATTTTTAAAAGCATATCAATGATGAATTATATAATAGTTATAACACAATCGGTTTTAAGTGTTTTGCTCAATAACTGGAAATGATAAGCACGTCAAGCGTTAATTAAAGTTATGTCTTATAAGGTTTTGAACATATTTTTATACTTTTTCAAAATGTTACATTTTAGACCCTTAAGAATGAAAAATGGCAAAATATACCCTTGGAGTTTTCACTTTTACAAGTTTGGTCCTTCTAGTTTAAAAGATGTACAAAGTAAACCTTGTACTTTGGAAAGTGACATAATAGACCCTTATAGTTATAACTTTGATAAAATGACATTTTCAGTCCCTTTAGTTATAAGTTTCAGAAAGTTACGATATATACCCCTTGCATGGATAACGTTTACAAAACAAGTCCGAATTGCCATGCAAGCTTATTTTAAAATTCCAAAAGACATTTGCAGGTTATAGATTATTAATATAAGCTAAAATATGAACATTTAACGCAACGCAAGTTTGAAATAACGATTCGTTAAGCCGGAAATCAAAACGGGTCAAATTAGGGTTTTTAAACAAAAACGCGTAGGTTTTTAATCCAAATTCTTTCAAAAATCAATAAAGTTGTTATATTTACATTAATTAAGCATGTTAGGATATATTATAACAACATTTAGCCATTATAACTTTTAGATTAATGAAAAACACAAAATTAGGGTTTCGGGTGTACGGTTTTGGATCAAAAATGGAAAACACATATGTTTTTGAGTTCAAAGATTTATATAGTGATTTAAGCATGATCATATGAACATTATAAGGGTATGAAAACAGAAAGTGAGCTTATGGAACCTGGTTTTTTGCTTATAGTTTGGAAATGGGTCGAAATCGGGACTTTTAGCTTCGTACGCCTAGAATAACGACTCCGGGGCTTCAAGGCTTCAATCTTTCTCTTAATTATTGTTCTTGGGACTTCTTAGGAACTTCTTGAGTAAGACGTTTTGCTATTGTGGGTTATAGAAGAAGAAGTGGGGGATGAGTTGAAATGATGTATATGCGTGGGTATATATAGGGTTACAACCCTTGGTGCCCATGTTTGAGGGGGTAAGGTGTCCAATATCTAATGGGGCTGTGTTGGAGGGTCTATGAGGGTGATGTGGTGAACCTATGGTGCAAGGTGGAGGTTTGTGGTGGTGGATTCTTGGCCCTATCTCAGCCGCGGCATTAAGGAGGTGACAAGAGGGATTTTTGGCCAAGAAATCACCAGGTGCTTACAAGTAGGTGATGGAGCTACTTAAAGGAGGTGCTTGGGCTGTAGTAGGTGCATCATCAAGGCGCTTGGATGCAAAGTTATCCTTGAAATGGTTCAAAAAGAAAGAAAAGTGTATACGGGTTCAAGTAGGGCTCGAATTGGGTTTTCTTGCTTAAATTTCATGTACACTAGGTTAATAAGGATAAATTAATGATCAGCAGACTTTTATTAAGAGTTTACAAAAAGATTTGATAGGTGGTTCGGGTTTAAAATGGGTGAAAATGAGTAAACGGGTCATAGTTCGAAATTAGGGTTCGTTTAGGGTTTTCTAGGTTTAATTCTTGTACATTGTTGTTGAAATGATGATGTAATGATGGAATGTGATTTATAATATTGTAATTTGAATAATTACAACTGATTTGGTTGGTGATTGAGGTTTAAAATGGATAAAAATCGAGAAACGGGTCACAGTTTACTATTTAGCTCGGGTTAGGGTTTCTAACTTGGATTTCTTGTAATTTCATGAAATGAGAATGAATATGGATTTAAAATGAAGTATATGACTTGCTTGTAACTTGTACTTGATATATTGTACAAGATTCTTTAGGAAAACGGAGGTGAAATGGCTATTTTAAAGATCATGCTTAATGATTTGTACATTGTGCCTTTAAGGACTTGTACCTTGACTTGGAGGGAGTTTATATTTCAAATGAGATGTTATATTACTTGTACATATACTTTAGTAGCTTGTGCATTCACTTTAGATATTAACCTTTCATGGAATTAGGGTTTAGGGGTATACGATAACGGTTTAAAGCCTGTTTTGATATAACATCGCAAATGGTACATTATATGAGTAATGTACTTTGTAAAAATGATATTAATATATTGACTTGACATATTATGATGTTTTCTTGACATATATGAAGATAGGATTGCCATAGGTAGGTTGCGTGAGCTCGTTAACTTTAGTTATGCAAGAAATGTTGCATATTGAGATATTGGTAATGTAGGAAATGTAATAAAGCGAAAAATTTCCATGTGAAAAAGTGATATATTATATAACAGAGAGATATTACATTGGTGAAATTTGTGGGTTGTTATACTTGCTCTATTTCCTGAGATGATGAAGTGTTTGAGAGACATAAGGAGATTCTGCTAAACTAAGATCCCCGAATGATGATGCTTCAGAACTAGGTTCCGAAGCAAATACGTTTATAAAGGGATAATTGTCAACAGGAGTGAAGGGATTGTCTTCCATGAGAGTAGATTCAGCTGCAACGCCTTTATGTAAACTTGGAGATTGGAATGCTGAAGATGACGGTGAATGACTTGGAGAAGGTGCATCTTGATCAATGGTAGTAGATGAAGGTGTACCGGCTAAATTGACTTGAACTAAAACTGCTGGAGCAGGAGAGACTGATCTTTTAACACGAGCAAGTTCCATGTATTCATCGAACATTGGTTGGAATAAAATCTTCAGTTCTTTATTTGTGGGGGGGTACATAAGGTGCTGCAGGAACCGAATTTGGTACGAGCCCTGAACTTATTTGTCCAAGTGTCAGAAAAGTAGGAGCGGGTCCTGTACCGAGTTGCACAGGAGCCATATACTCAGTCAGCTCATCGAATTGCACATGAATAGTTTCCATAATACGTCGGGTTCTTTTGTTGTACATTCTATACTCTTTCCTGCTAGGTCCATAACCAACTAATATTCCATTATCAACTGTTGGTTGTAATTTTCCAAGATCTTTGCTGTCATTTGTAGGGTAACAAAGAGAACCAAAGACTCTGAAAAAGGTAAGATCAGGCTTCTTGTCATGCACCAGCTCATATGGGGTTTTGTAGTGACGAGTGTGAATGAGGGATCGATTTTGGGTATAAAACGCAGTAGCCACATCTTCTGCCCATAGAAACATCGGGGCCTTGGAAAAGATCAGCATTGTCCTAGCAGCCTCAATAAGAGTACGGTTCTGTCTTTCGACAACGCCGTTCTGCTGTGGAGTCCTCAGAACTGTCTTTTGATGAAAAATGCCGACACATTCATAATAATCAGTCAAATCATTATTGACAAATTCTGTGCCATTATCAGTACGGATGTTTCTAAAAGTTTTGTTGAGGCCGACTTGTATTTGCTTCAGAAATTTGATGACAACCTCTAGGGTCTCATCTTTCGATCTCAAAAACTTAACCCAAGTAAACCGCGAATAAATCATCAACAATAACTAAGATTTATTTCTTCCCATTAATTGTTTGAACTTGCATCAGTCCACATAAATCCATATGAAGGGTATTAAGAACTTCCAAGTTGGTGTTTTCAGTTTTGGGTTTGTGGGTATGTTTTTTGCTCTTTCCTAGTTGACACGCGGAGCAAAGATGATCTTTCTCATACTTCAATCTAGGTAAGCCTCGAACTAAATCTTTTCTTGCAAGGTCATTGATAGTACCGAAGTTCAAGTGGTTTAAACGCCGATGCTACAACCATGATTTGTTCTTGGAGGCTTTGGACAACAAGCAAAATGAAGAGGACTTCAACATGTCTTCAATCGAGATAGTGTACAAATTAGAACCACGAGAGCCTTTAATTAATTCAACACCATCCGTATCTTAAACGTAGCAAGAATGCTTCTTGAAGGCAACTTCTAGATCAGAGTCACAAAATTGTCCTACAGAAAACAGATTGTGTCCGAGTCCTTCCACATAGCATACCCTGGAGATCACACTTTCACCAATAACGTAGTCTCCATAACCCATGATAGCACCAAAGTGGTCATTCCCTAATCTAACTGTCTCGATGAACTTTTTCACAAAATTCCTGAGCCGCGAGTGATCCCCCGTGGTATGTGTTTAATTACACACACCTTTTACCTTTAAAAACAAGTTAAAATAACCATAAACGGACTTAAAATACCAAAAATATGCTTGTTTTGCTAATTGTGTTATGCAACAACTGATATCTAAGAAAAGACGAAAAACGAAGCCAAAACGACAAATCCGGACACAGAATGGAAAAGCATGGAAAAGACAAAGTCAAGTCAAAGCCCAAGTGAGAAAAAGTCAACCAAAGTCAACCCCGACAAATCCAAAGTCAAAAGTGAAGAAAAATAAGTTTAGGGACCAATTCTGCCAAGTCCCTAACTTATTTTATAAAGGAAAAGAGAGAAAATACTCACAAGGGCCAAAACTGCCAATTGCCCAAAGTATTAACCACAAGGGCTCATGCTGCCAAGTCTCCAAAGTTATACACCACAAGGAATTGTGGTGTAATAACCTTTATAACACTCAGGGGTGTTTTCTGTCAAAACCCCAAACTCGTATAAACACAAGGACGAGTGGTGCAAACATAGCTATAACCTTGAGGGACTATATGTGACAAATCACCAAACTTTACCCCTGTTTTGAGTTACTGTATATCTCTCCCACCCTTTCCCGCCAAATCCCACAACCCCACATCCTGTCATTGTCAACTTCGTTGACCTCCCCATAAACGTCCAAAACCATCACCATAACAAACCCCACCCCCCACATGGGTATGCCATGTTGGCAATCCAAAAACCCACCAATTCGATCAAGGGTTTAGCTTCAAGACCTTGGGCACCAAGATAAATGGATGGACAGGATTGCTTTGAGTTTCTACACTCTCACAACAAACACACAAGTCAGTTTATGTGTCTACAAAGAAGCACAAGGAGTAAAGACAAGAGGGCAGGAACCCTAGCTTATTTGCTATTTAAGCCTTTGTAAGCCCTTGAGGCCAAGAGTAGTTTTTAGTGTGTAGTTTTTTTTAAGAAGTTAAGTTTTAGTTTGCTAAGTTTTAAACTAGCTTTTATGTACTTGTGATTTTTAATGAAAATTGAGGTTTGAGTTTCAAATTGTGTTTCCAAATTCTTGTTTCTTTTAAGCTCTTATTTAAGTCACTTTATAACCTGTTGTAAACTTTAATCAAAAATTTAAGAAAAATTCAAAAGAAAAAAAAACGGGTTACTGTTTGATCAAGTGGATGAATGAGCAAACAAGGATGGCTCATTGGGGTTTCTTAGTTTAGCTTATTCATAAGCTAAGGGTAGGATTAGAGCTTATTTAGGTGCATTTTATCCTGTTTTGAGCAAGGATCAAAGGTACATTTTCTTTTTAAATTTTAGCTTATTGTTACTGTAGCATTGCTTATTAGCTTATTTTCAGCTTATCTATGTCTTTTGTGCTTATTTGTGTTTATTTATGCTTAAATATGCCTTCTAGTTGCTTTTATTTCCTTTACATGCAATTTGCTTAAAAACTGCCTAATATAGCTTATTTCTGTCATTAGCTTATTAGCTTTTAAAAGTGCTTATTTGCTCTTGCTTTTCACTTTTTATTGCTTAATATTGCATGGTTAGTAGTAGTCCTTAAAATCTTGAGCTTAAATCAGTTTGTATAAGTTTTAAAATTCGTTTTTAGAATATAAAGGGGTGTTTGGTTTAAGTCTAAAATGGGTCAAAAAGGGAATGACATGGGTTGCTGTCACATGGTTAACTTTAGCTTAAGTATTAAGCTTGTTTGAGTCTGTTTTCAAAAAGTTTTTAAGTCTAAAAGGTGTTTTTCAAGTTTGCTAAGTTATACCTTATTTCTGTTGGTTTTTAAAAGAGGTACAAGAGCTTATTTGGATAAGCTCTTGTGATCTTGAGTTTTAGTTTCAAAGAAGTGTGTCAATTGTGTGTCTTAACAGGTTTTTAAAGTGTCTTGAGTCAATTGTTCCCTTGAGTCAAATCTGCCAAAGATATTTGTTGTCACTTTCAAAAAGAAAAAGCCCTTTTTCAAAGACTAAAATCAGCAGGTTTAGTTAGTTTTTAGAAAATGGAATCTTGAATATAAGCTCACCTTAAGCCCTTTTTAATCTGTTTTCACTTTATTTTTCATTTTAAGCTTATTTGACAGCTTATTTTAAGCTGTCAATATAAGCCCCTTTGTTTTAGCTTAGTTGCCCTGGTGCTAAGGGGTTGTTTTTAAGCACACTTTTCTAGCTTATTTGTGAACCTTATCTTGAGTTTTTGGCTTTTCTAAAAAGCCAATAAGCTCTTTGATAAGTCCCCTTTGTTTCAGACTTTAAGAAGCCCTCTAGGTAGCTTATTTTTAAGCTTTAAGTAGGTCCTTGACTGTTTTTGTTTAGCATAGTTTAGGATATAGCTTATTGTTGTTCCAGCTTATTTAGTTCTCTTTAATTGTTGTTTTTGAGTCCTTAGTTGCTTATTAGGTGTGTTAGTTGCCCTAGATAGCTTATTGTCCTTACCATTGCTTATTGTGTGCAAAGAAAAGCCTCATTTTCACCCTAGCAGTACTAACTCCCAAGTTAAGTACTGCTGAGTGTTTAAGCCACCTTCTGGCTTATTGAGCTTATTTCATTTGCTTCATTTTGTTCCTAATAGTCATTATATTTGTGTATTTAGTTATGTTAGCCCATTTTCCAAATTTGCTTGCTTATTGAGTGTTAACAGTCAATTAGATAAAGCCACATTTAAGTTTTAAGCTTGTTTAAGCTTTTCTGTCTTGTTTAAGCCCTTTTCAGCTTATTTAGTTGTAGATTTTAACTTATTAGTACTTATTTAGGATTAGGATAGACAATCCCTTTTAGCTTATTTATTCAAGTTTTAGCTTATTGGTCCAAAAAGTTCACCAAGACTTAGCCACATTAAGCCTTAAGCTCATTTAAGCTACTGTCCATTTTAAAAAGCCTTTTTTTAAAATTCAAAAAAAAAATTCATAAAATATAAAAAGTAAAAAAATATTTTTCTTTTCTTTTTAGTATAAGTAAAAGATAAAAAAATCAAAAATATAAAAAATTGTCCTTAAAAATGAATAAAATAAAATAAACAAAGTTGGTAATCGAACACCAACAAATAATATCTTCTATTGAGATATTATCATTTCAATTTCCAGTGAACTTGCAATTGTTCTCAAATCGTAATCAAAGATTTAACACTTGCCATTTGTGTCTTTACGAAGTACGGCTCACCTTGAAAAGAAATTTTCAAGAGCTACCGTGAAGTAGTAGATTATTTGGTTTAAGTCTCTTTCGTATAACCGTTAAAATTCATTGAAAAAAAATCAAAAAAAAAATAAAAAAAATAATAAATAAATAAATTAGTGTAAGTTTTGTTATTTAATTTTTTAATTTTACTTTTTATGCGCACTCGTTCGCAATCTCGAAGACGTCGACAACAACCAAATCTTCCGGTTGAACCAATTGTTGAACAAAACGTTGTTCCAATGGCCGACAATCGAACGATGGCCCAAATGTTACAAGCACCCATCGAGGGTTATGAAGATGCTATAGTTGTTCCACCGATCAATGCTAACAATTTCGAGCTTAAACAACCTTTAATTAATCTTGTGAAAGTTAATAAGTTACGGGTAGACAAGAACCCTCAAAATCACATTCCGATTTTTTTACAAGGTCACTTAAACATTTAGACATCCGAAGTGCGAACACTTCGGTTAAGCTTTTGCTTTTCCCTTTTTCTCTAGACGGTGAAGCCCGAGATTGGTTAGACAAGGAACCTCCTAGATCAATTCTCACATGGGACGACCTTGTTTCAAAATTCATAAATCAATACTTCCCACCTTCAAAAACCACTTACTATCGGAATGAGATCATTACTTTTTATCAAAAACCCAACGAAACCTTCAACGAAGCATGGGAACGTTTTAAAGGACTCCTTCGTCAATGTCCTCACCATGGCTTCTCGGAACTCCACCAACTCGATACTTTTTACAATTCTTTGAATTCAAACGATCAAGATGCCTTAGATTCTGCAGCAGGTGGCAATTTCTTAGACAAGATGCCTCAAGAAGGTTTAGCGATTATTGAAAGCAAGTCAAAAGTTCGTTACTCTAGAAGTCGTGCTAATGATTCAAGAGTGAGTACGGATGCTCCTCTTTCTAATTCTTCACCTTTCTTATAATTCATTTCGATATGCAACAAATAGCCGCTTCTTCTCGGGATAAGATAACTATCTAGATGAACAAGATGTGAATGAAATGACAAGCTTTAATTGTTACTCCCGCACCTGTCAAAGCGGTTGAGGAAGTCATGTGTTACTTGTGGAACAAATCACATTTTACCCATGTCCGTTAACTCGACTGGTGAAACGATTTTCTAGTGTTTCAAAGACAACAGCCAAAAATTTCAGACAAACCGCAAAGCGTTGGCAATTTTATCCAAGAAACCAACCTTCAATTTGGCAGTCAATGAGACCACGGGTTTCAATCAACCGAATGTCACAAACAATCCAGAAACCGATCCAAGGGGACCATTCTAATTTCAACCAAAACCGTGGAGGAAACTTTAATCAAAACCGTCAAAACAACCAAAATCAAGTTTACCAAACACCAACCAATCAACCACCAATCAATCAACTTTTACCTTACCAACCTCCAACAAATAGTGTTTTGAAAACGGATTTTGAAAGCCGCGTTAAAGCAAATGATGCGATATTAAAGAATGTGCAAAATAGAAATCAAGGATTGCAAAATCAAAGGACAAATGTTACAAGTTTGTTAACAAGTCTTTGCACCAAGTTTGATGATTTAGGCAATACCAACCAAGCTTCAAGTTCAAGTTTTTTACCATAGCATTACCATTCCAACCAAGAATTGAAGCCATAAGGAAATTACAATCGTAGTTGTGTTTTCATACGAGGGAACTCCGATTCCACGCCGGGGGTGGAAAATGGAACGTAGGTGACGAAGGGTACGGTGCTATTCGAGCACGAAGACATCCAACCTCCTCCATTGGTCCATGAACATACCAAAGACAAAGAACCAATCGAAGAACCTTCTTTCGTTGCCAACAAAGCCAAACCTAATTTGCCTTACCCATCGAGACTCAATAAACAAAAGATTCGTGAAAAGATGATATCCTAGCTTCAAAGTTTATGGAAATCTTCCGTAATCTTCACTTTGAGCTAAGTTTCGAGGAGATGCATCATCATATGCAAAAGTTCGCTCGATGTTCAAAAGATGTTAAATAACAAAGACAAGTTTTGAGTTAACCAAAACGCCGTTGAATGAAAATTGTAGTGCGGTTGTCCTAAAAAAGCTTCCAGTAAAAGCTTTAGGTGACTCCGGGTCCGATTATCTCATTCCATGTGGATTTTTCAGTGTTCGATAGGTTACTTAGGCCTTGCCGATATTAGGTGCTAGTTTTCAATCTTCATGCCTTTATCCATCTGGAATAAAGCTTCAAACTCTCAGGCCTTCACTGAAACAAAAAGGGTATTAGAATTAGCCGACCGTACATTTCCAAAACCAACCGGTGTAGCTGAAAATGTTTTTGTCCAAAGTAGGGAAGTTTTACTTTCGCCGATTTTGTTGTTTTGATTTTTTAGCCGGATCCTCGAGTACAATTGACTACTCGGGCGACCTTTTCTTAGGAGGTCTCATGCTTTTATCGATGTCATTCGAAGGAGAGTCACTCTTAGGAATGATGATCAATCGTGACCCTTAAATGTGGTGATGCACCTTCCATTTCATACAACAATCTCGAATCGTTGAAGAAGGTTGATCTAATCGATGTCACTTGTGAAGAGTACTCACAAGAAGTACTTGGATTTTCCGATTCCGTTGCTTACGATAATCCTTCTCCATACTACGATCCGATTGTTTCCACTTCATCTCCAACGCTTACTCCTTTTGATGAAAGCGATTTTCTACTCTTTGAGGAAGCCGATGCTTTCATGCTATCGATGGATGAAACCAGTTTCACCAGTTTTGAATGCTACATACTTTGATCCCGAGGGTGACATTCTCATTCTCGAGGCACTTCTCAACAATGATCCATTACCTCACCAAAACCAAGGAGATTATTTACTTGGAATTCAAAAAGATCTTAAAGTTATTGAACCAAAGAAGTCTTCAGTCGAACTTTGCTATTCTGTATATCCAAAAGTTGAAATTCCAGAAGTCGAACTTAAAGAGTTACCTCCGCATCTCGAGTATGCATTCTTAGAGGAAAATAACAAGCTTCCAGTTATAATTTCAAAAGATTTGAGCCAAGAAGAAAAGACCTCACTCATTAACGTTCTGAAAAACCGAAAACAAGCAATTGCTTGGAAACTTTCTGATATCCGAGGCATAGATCTAGAGTTTTGCTCTCACAAAATCCTTTTAGAAGATGATTACGAACCTTCAGTCCAACATCAAAGGAGGGTTAACCCTAAAATCCACGATGTCATCAAGAAAGAAGTAGAAAAACTTCTTGACGCAGGATTGATTTATCCGATCTCGGATAGTCCATGGGTTAGTCCAGTCCATTGTGCTTTCTGTTCTAGTTTGTTGTTTCTTTTTTTTATTTTACTTATCTTTTTGTTGCCAAAAAAAGGTGGTATGTCCGTGTCACAAACGAAGAAAATTGAGCTGGTGCTACAAAGATTAGTCACGGGATGGAGGTTTGCATCGACTATCGAAAGTTTAAACGATAGCAACTTGTAAAGTCCATTTTCCGTCTACCATTCATGGACCAATGTTAGAGCGGTGTTGGGTGATTAGCCGGCAACTCGAATTTTATTGTTTTTAGATGTTTTTCTGGGTATTTTCAAATCCCAATTGATCCTAAAGATCAAGAGAAAATTACTTTTACGTGCATTACGGAACTTCGCGTACCGTCGTTATGCCATTCGGTTTGTGCAATGTCCCGGAAACTTTTCAACGTGACATGTTGGCCATTTTTTCACGAATGAATTGAAAAAAACGATGAGGTTTTTATGGACGATTTTTTAGTTTTTGGGATTCTTTTTCTCATCTTGCCAATTTAGACAAAATGCTCAAACGGTGTGAAGACACCAAATTAGCACTAAATTGGGAAAAGAGCCATTTCATGGTTAAAGAAGGCATTGTTTTAGGACATAAGATCTCTAGAAAAGGAATTGAAGTCGATAAGGCCAAAGTTGATGTAATTTCAAAGCTTCCTCACCCAACGACCGTTAAAGGAATCAGAAGTTTTCTCGGGCATGCTGGATTCTATCGAAGATTTATCAAAGACTTTTCCAAAATCTCTCGACCCATGACCCATCTCTTAGAGAAGAACACTCCTTTCATTTTCTCGGAAGATTGCATTCTTGCCTTTCAAACATTGAAAAAGAAGTTAACCGAAGCTCCAATTCTCATTGCTCCAAATTGGGACCAACCTTTTGAAATCATGTGTGATGCAAGTGATTATGCAATAGGTGCGGTTCTAGGGCAAAGGATTGAGAAGCATTTCCGACCAATTCATTACGCTAGTAAGACCATGACCGAAGCAGAATCAAACTACACAACAACCGAAAAAGAGATGCTTGCAGTTGTTTACGCGTTTGAGAAGTTTCGATCATATCTAATCATGAACAAGAGTGTTGTTTACACGGACCACTCCGCATTAAAATACCTCTTCAACAAGAAAGATGCCAAAGCAAGATTGCTTAGATGGATCTTACTTCTTCAAGAATTCGATTTTTCAGTAATTGATACCAAGGGAGCTGAAAACTATGCAGCCGATCACCTCTCTCGTCTTGAAAACCCTTACGAAAATGTTTTTGATCCAAAAGAGATTACCGAGACTTTTCCTCTTGAAACTTTAAATGCTGTGAATTCTTATCAAAGTACCCCGTGGTTCGCCGATATAGCAAATTACCACGCGGGGAATTTTCTTATCAAAGGAATGTCAACCCAACAAAAGAGGAAGTTTTTCAAGGATATAAAGCATTACTTTTGGGATGATCCCTATCTCTTTCGAACATGTGCAGATCAAATCATCCGTAGATGTGTATTTGGCCAAGAAGCGCTTGAAATTCTCAAGGCTTGCCATGAAGGACCCACTCTAAGATTGCTTCATCACTAACTAAGATCACAAAGAAGAATACTCCTTTTGCATGGGGTGAAGAACAAGAAGAAGCTTTTAATTCTTTACGAAAGAAGTTATGTGAAGCTCTAATTCTTGTTTTACTGGAAGGAACCAAAGATATGGGTTGTTATAGTGATCATCTATTTCTGGTCTCGGATGTGTTCTTATGCAACGAGGTAAAGTTACCGCCTATGCCTTGAGACAATTAAAAAATCAAGAAGAGAATTATCCAACTCATGATCTTGAATTCGCGGCGGTGGTCTTTGCTTTGAAGATTTGGAGGTGTTATCTTTATGGTGTGAAATTTACAATTTACACCGATCATAGAAGTCTTCAATACTTCCTAGAAAATAAAGATCCGAACATGAGCTAACGAAGGTGGCTAGATTTGCTAAAGGATTATGATTGTGAAATACGTTATCATCCGGGTAAGGAAAATGTAGTAGCAGACGCGTTGAGTCGAAAAGAAAAAGAAAAAGTTACGAGAATTCACTCATTACGTATAATCGTGACTTCTAACCTTTTTGATAGAATAAAAGCGGCTCAAGTGGAAGCGTTGAGAGAAGAAAATAGGAAAGATGAGCGAATTACATCTTACATCCCTCATCTTGTAGACGATGGTCAAGGAATTAAACTCGACAAGGAAGAATTTACATTCCTTTCCGGAGCAATGTCAAAGAGTTACTATTGGAAGAAGCACACAAGTCAAAATATTCAATTCATCCGGGAGCTACGAAAATGTATCTTGATTTGAAGAGGAATTATTGGTGGCCAGGTATGAAAATACATTGCGTTAAATGTGTAGAAAGGTGATTGATGTGTTTGAAAGGTTAAGGCCGAGCATAAAAGTTCGTATGGAAAAGTTCAACTTTTAGAAATCCTGTATTGGAAATGATAGGAAGATTACTATTGACTTTGTAACTAGTTACCAAAAGACAACAAAGAAAGCCATGATGCGATTTGGGTCATAGTAGATCGTTTGACGAAAAGTGCTCATTTTATCCCTATTCGAGAAGACATGCCCGTTCATAAGTTAGCAAAAATCTACGTCAATGAGATCATCGCACGTCATGGAGTACCCGTTTATATATTATTTCGGATAGAGAATAGACGAATTTTACTACTGATTTTTTTTATGCAAGATTTTCAGAAGAGTTAGGCACAATTCAAACATTATAGGACATGCTTCGAGCTTGTACAATTCAAACATTATAGGACATGCTTCGAGCTTGTACAATTGATTTTGGAGGAAATTGGGATGACCATCTACCTTTGGTAGAATATGCTTATAATAATAGCTACCACGCGAGTATTAAGATGTCACCTTATGAAATGCTTTACGGAAGAAGATGTAGAACGCCGGTATGTTGGGATGAAGTAGGAAGTAGGGAGTTAGCGAGCACGGATTTAGTCTTAGCAAGATGTAGTCTTAGCGACAACCAAGAAGATAGAAACCATTCGCGAAAGATTAAAGGAAACACAAAATAGGTGGAAAAGTTATGCCGATAAAAGAAGAAAACTGATTGAATTTAATGTCGGAGACTTTGTCATGCTAAAAGTCTCTCCATGGAAGGGTGTAATGCGGTTAAAAAACAAATGGAAATTTAGCCCAAGATTTATAGGGCCATTTAAGATTTTAAAAAGAGTCGAGAACGTAGCTTATACTTTAGAACTGTGATTCGTAGTTTTACACACGTAAAATATATATAAAATATAATACTTTTAAAAGAGAAATTAAGAAAATTACTAAGTTACCCTTGATAAAATTCACTCTCAAAAATATATATAATATAAAATACGTATGTTTAACCGGGTAAGTATGATCTCCCGGGTCGTTTCCCCAATGACTAGTGAAATTGAAACCACGTTTTACGTTCGGATTCTGATTCGAATGAAACAAAGATATTTTGGATAAGCTATTACTACGAAATTAAGAAGCAAATAATGACAATTAAACAAGTAGACAAATTTTAAAATTCCCTAAAAATGTAAACTAAAATTCCACTAGATAAAGAAAAATTGCCGAAAATTATTAAAAATAAAAGCCCTAATTTTAATCTTTTTATAAAAGTTTAATTGAACTAATTAAAACTTAACCCTAATTATTAATTAAAACTTAATAAACTAATTTAAAACTTAACTAATGGACTAATGGTGCAAAAGTCTAGGAGACTAATAGAGAAACTAACAGACTAACGGAGGGACTAACTGAAAAACAACTAAGATTGAAAAGTTACACTTTCTACCCTGAGAATCTACCCCGATAACAAGCTAAGGCCCGAATTAAGGTGAAATTTGAAAAGTGCTTATTATGAAAAAAACTCAAAGAAGCAAAGTTTGAAGAGGAGCCTTAGTGGGAACAGACTTTTATCAAAATCACTATAGCCTAAACACAAAGATAAGCTCTAAAAGAGCTTATTAATAAGCTGTTACAGAAACTAGGGGTTTGGCCTATGTTTTACTAAAACAGCGATTGCGAGCTCAAATAAAGCTTAAATTTAAAAAGGAAAAGTGATCTAGAAAGCTAATGATGTGCTTAATCTAAAAATGCAAAGAAATTAAAGCTTAAACTACTTTTATGCTACTGAAATTGATCAAGAACTAAGCAAACTCAAGAAATAAGCAAAGAAATACACAATTGAAATAAGCTAAAAACCTTAATAAGCTAAACTAGATTCTAAAACTTTAAGAACTTATCAATCTACTTATTATCCATCTAAATAAGCTATAAAATCTAGACTTATAAGCAAATTAAACAAGTTTAGACTCTACTTAAGTTCCTACTGTTTTTGGAATTTTCAGACTTTTTATTACTTTTGACAGCTAAATTAAACTAAGAAAATAAGCTAGAAACTGCAAATAAAGACTTAAAATGTATTAAGCTCTATGAAAACTTAAATTCTACTGAATATGGAAAAGCTAAATCCAAATTACATATCTAGAATGAGGCTGAGACACAGCAGTAACAAACTAAGTTTAGTACTAGTATAGTAAAAGTTACATCATACTTTCAAGATTACAGTACTGCTGATGCAATTTGATTTTTTAAGAAAGCATGAAATAACAACATAAAGAAAAACAAAAACTAAATTCCAATACTAAAAGCTAAAGCTAAACCAAAATCTAAAACTAACAGTATTAACTTAATGAGGAGCAGAACTAACATTGGAAGTATAGAACTGGTATTGCAAAGGTTCAGCCAGTACATACTTGGAAAGTTAGTACTGCTATGTAAAATCCAGAGTGCACTAACCAAACACTACCTTTAAGACTATGACAGGTATATGTAAAGCTTTTAAAGAGAATTATAAATGAACTATACTAAAATACCAGATAAAAGACTATCTTAAAACAAACTTAGCAATCATGAATAAACAGCTGAATACTAAAATTCTAAGATCTAACTAATAAACTAAATATATTTTAGGATTTAGCAAGTTATGACAAAATTTAAGACTAAAGATCTATAACGACTTTAAAGCAAAAACAGATGAAGACCACACAACTAATAATTACTAGAAGAGACATTTAAACCCTAATAAGCAAAGAAAAACAAATAAGCAAAAATAAACTAAACTAAAGCAATTTAAACCTGAATTTTAGAAGAAATGAAAAAGGGAAACTTAACTGATTTCCCCCTTTAGCTAAACAAAAGGAACCAATAAAGGCAGCTACCAAGCTCTCTAGCTTATGATTAAGCTAGAGTATAAGTCCTTGGGATCTCTTCCAATGTAAGATCCCCTTCCAAAATCCTCAATAACAAGAGATCCATAATAGATTAAACTGATTTAAGGTTTAGATAAGATTAATATCGAATTCAAACAGCTCTATTTCAGCTTATAGACTGAAAGAGCTTAATATGAGCTTATTGAGATAATTTTGGCTTATTAAGAGAGCTTATGACTTTAAATGAGAGCTTAGAAAATGAGATTTAAAACACTAAAGACTGAATTTCATTAATTAAAGAAGCTGATTACATTACTTGAAAAAGGAAAATTACATAAAATAAAAACACGAATTTAAGCTAGACTAAATTACTAAAAACTAGATAAAAAGAAAACTAGATATGATGTATGAGAGGATGAGGCCTATTTATAATGCCCAGCTGAAGCTTCTAGGACCTCTAGCCTTGCTCACCAAACTTTTAATCTCTGCCATTCATTTCTTCAATCATTTGATCATCAATTGTGGCCGTTTGATCAAGATGTGGACACCTGAGGATTGCCAGCGTGTCATTCTCTTGATGTGACGTTTGTGTTAGTTTTGTGAGTGAGTTTAGCACAAAACCCACATAAAGTTTGTGCTTACTTCATGCTTACGAGGCATTGAGCTTGAGCTAGTAAGTAATCCCTTGTGGGGGGGGGGGGGGGGGGGGGGGGGGGGGGGGGGGGGGGGGGGGGGGGGGGGGGGGGGGGGGGTGGGGGGGGGGGGGGGGGGGGGGGGGGGGGGGGGGGGGGTGATTAGACTAATTTGTCCTTGCATTTGTGCTTGAGCTTCCTTGAATTGACCAACGCACCCTTTAATTTGGATTTGCCCTCTAATTTGATAGCGAGGTAATTTTGGGAACGATGGGTGAACAGTAAATGTTCCCGCTCCTTCTTCGACAGTTAAAACTGTTGGATTTTGAGAAGTTTACACATTTGGTCCTTGTCTTTCTTTTCTCTCTCTCAAGTTATAAATAACTTTCGAGAAATGCAAGAATAGCCCTTGGAGAAGTTATAAAAGGAAACGGGCTAAGGCTTTGGTCTTTTGGGGCTTCGGCTTTGTACTCTTTTGATTCTCGTGTCCGTGTTTGCTCGCTTTTGACTGTTTTCTCGTGATTTTTGACTTATCCGTACCTGCACACACAAAACACAAATACAAGCATATTTTTGCCATTTTTGGTCTGTTTTGGGTTTAATTGGGTTATTTTAAGTATAACTAGATATGTGTATTTTACACTTATCAAAATTCCCCAAACTAAACGATTGTGTGTCCTCACGCAATATTACATGCCTTATAACCAAATATCTCGAAGCTTCCCCAAACTAAACATTTGAAAAGTAGCAAAGATTTTTTTTTGTTGAGAGAAATAAGAGATCACAAGTTATAAAACACCCGAATTCCCATTTTCTAAGATTTTTCTCTTTTTATGATTTTTCTTGATAATTAATCACCTAACTACAACTTATTTGTTTTGACATAATGTATTGTTTTCATTACCTCATTGGTAACTTTTAGGATCATAGAACAAAAAGCACAATTAAGTGTCTAAAAGATAACTTCATCATCCCCGATTTTTCACTTTTCCCATGCTGAGCTTAAAAATAAGATCAACAGCAATTAACGAACTAAGATGCTAAGACTACTTTATTAATTTACCAACTTGTGAATTCCTCTTCCCGACATAAATCATATATTAAGGTGAGTGTGTTCAAATTAATTTAAACCGTTAAATCCACATATTTAGATAGTTGAAATCCGACCAAGCTTTACATATGGGCCTTTTGGGCTAATATGTTAATCACTTAGAAGAATCACAACTCAAAGCAAACAAAAACCTCCTTAGCTAAGACATCATTGGTTCACTTGTTCCATGAATGACTTTCTTCTCTAGCAATCCCACCGTCATCGGGTAAGTGCTAAGGCTTTTGACACCCCATCCGGAGAATACTAACCGAAACGCATGAACTTCCGATGAAAAAGTTTTGTAGACTTTTGCAAACTTTAGCTCAAAAAGAATTCCTTGGTTTTCGAAAATGAAACTTTTACTATTTATTTTCTAACTTTGCAACATTATTATTTACTATTTACATTATTAGGCTAGGAATTGGCATCACTTTTCTTTCGACGACACATCGGCCTCGCCTCCGACAAGAGCTCGCGTACTTATTATGATAAACAACCTAAATATCATACCTCATCCTATCTTTCGATGTCAACATCGTTGAGCGAACCGACAAATGCCCAGTACTTTATTGCGATGGAGTTTGTATATTAATTATTAACACTTAAGGATTTATAACTTGCATCCTTTTTATTCACTACATTGATTTTTTTTTTTAATAGTAAAAATTTCGTATTTAGAAAACCAAAGTATAAACTCGAACTAAAATTCTTATTTACCAACGATGTTTGACTCATCATTGATAAAGCTTTTTCTCTAAATATGTTGATTAGACTTTTAAGAGTAAAACTCTAATTTGCAAAAATTAAAGAGAACACGTATAATTAATCATTTTAAGAGCTTCGGGGAAGAAAAATCACAAGTTATTCTTATAAGCCTTTAAGTTTTCCAAATAAACTTTGTTTAGCATCCTAATTCGTAAACAACACTATCATCTCTTATTCTTCACAAAAGATATTTGCAAATACTTAGCCTATATAAAATCCAACTTGGCATATTTAAAATCTACTTGAGATTAGCACAAGTCTTCATTTACTAATGATTTCAAGTCTAGCATATTTAAAGTCTACATGAGACTAGCACAAACTATCATCATTAATTGTTAAGGAAGGAAAGCTAGAACCTCTACACGTAACAATCGGTCAAAATTACTTCTTAATACGTACCAACGGAAAAACTACTTTTAGTCTTAACACATTTAGTATTTTTTTTATATGTTTTACTAAAAATTTAAATTTTTTTTGCTTAATTTTATGTGGGAATACGGGTAACGTGAGAACAACAATAAGCAAGCAAACATCAAATCGATAGATTCCCTCCCCAAACTAAAATGAAACATTGTCCTCAATGTTTAAAGTCGGGACTCTACGAAAATCTAAGCCGTTTATGAAGTATGCAAAGATAAACGTTAATCGATAAGATGAAAGGATATGGATCTCCCCAAACTAAATTCACACAAAGGATGAGAAGCTCGAGTAGAACGGGAAACAACACCGGACACGAGAGGCTTCATTGAATTTGTTAGGAGAATCCTGCAAAAAATCACAACAAACAAGCAACAAACATCGAGAAATCGGAAAGAGAACAAGCCTCTCTCAACACAACACATTAGATAATAGAAAGAAAATAGAAATGATAAGCATGGGGTGAACTCCCACGAAGCGGCTTGTTTTTTATCACCGAGTCGCAAGCTCGACTCGATCCCTGAATTTAGTTGTCCTTAGGGAAAGTCTGGAGGTCCGAGATAACCAATGGTGGTGCATCCCCTCCATAGTAATGCTTCAAACGGTGGCAGTTGACTTTGAAATTAGAACCATCAGCATGAGACAACTTGCATGCAAAGGATAAACTTCGGTGATTGAGAAAGGTCCGGACCAACTGGAACTGAGCTTTCCGGAGAAAATCTTATAATCGGGAGTTAAAAAGAAGGACTTGACACCAACATTGACGATTCGATTCTTTTATCTTGGAATCGTGTACTTCTTTGTTTCTCCTTTAGATTAACGATTTCTCGAAGCTTATCACGAAGCTCGCTAAGTTCATTAAGCTGAAGCTTTCGATGATCGCCTGCGGTCTTTAAATCAAAGTTGGCATGCTTGAGAGCCCAATATGCTTTGTGTTCTAGCTCAACTGGTAAGTGACACGCTTTCCCATAGACAAAGCTTATATGAAGAACATCCAATGGAAGTCCATGTAAGCGGTTCTAAAAGCCCATAATGCATCATCTAACTTATCTGACCATGAGGCACGGTTTTCTCCGACCGTCCTCTCTAAAATTCTTTTGAGACCTCGATTCGTGACTTCAACTTGACCACTCGTTTGAGGATGGTAAGGAGTCGAAAGACGATGGGTGACACCATATTTAGACATAACTTTATCAAATTTGTCGTTACAAAAATGGGTCCACGATCGCTTATGATTGCACCTTGTAGCACCGAAATCGGGAGAAAAGGGATTTTATAGAACTTTAACAACTACGGCCTAGCATCGTTGGTAGGAGCGCTTTCGCTTCCAACCCACTTGGAAAGTATAGTCCGACGGCTTTCTAGAATATATTTGTTACCCCTAATGACTGAAAAGGTTCCAAAAAATCAATCCCCCCAAAAATCGAGAAATCTCAAAACTTGGATTGCATTTTGATGCATCTCAATCACTTGAAGAGATTTTGCCTTGGTCTTTGACAAGCATCACCAGATTTTGACAAATTCGTAGCATCCTTATAAATGTGGGCCAACAAAACCGCATCAAAAACTTCCTTTGCGGTAAAGTTGGCTCCATAGTGTCCCCCGGTGGGTCCACTATGACAAGCTTCGAGAATTTCGAAAGCTTCTTTGCCATCTACACACCTTCGGATTATTTGATCCGCACAAGTCTTGAAAAGAAAAGGGTCATCCCAAAAATAATGTTTTACATCTTTAAAGAACTTGTTTTTTCTATTGAGTTTGACATTCCTTTTTTAATGAATTTCCCCGCGTGGTAGTTAGCAAAGTCGGCAAATCACGTGGTACTTTGGTCTTTGGAGTTTAACACACATAAAGCTCTAAAGGAAAAGTCTCGGTAATCCTTTTGGATCAAAAAAGTATTTTCGTAAGGATTTCAAGACGAGAGAGGTGATCAGCTGCATAGTTTTCAGCTCCTTGTATCGATAACCTTAAAATCAAATTCTTGAAGAAGTAAGACCCATCGAAGCAATCTTGCTTTGGCGTCTTCTTGTTGAAGAGGTATTTCAAAGCGGAGTGATCCGTGTAAACAACACTCTTGTTCATGATTAGATATGATCGAAACTTCTCGAAAGCATAAACAACTGCAAGCATCTCCTTCTCGGTTGTTGTATAATTCGATTCTGCTTCTGTCATCGTCTTACTAGCGTAATGAATAGGTCGAAAATGCTTCTCAATCCTTTGTCCTAGAACCGCACCTATTGCATAATCACTTGCATCGCACATGATTTCAAAAGGTTGGTCCCAATTTGGAGCAATGAGAAATTGTGAGCTTATGGTATCAACTCATTTTCAATGTTGAAGGCAAGAATGCAATCTTCCGAAAAAATGAAAGGAGTGTTCTTTTCTAAGAGATGGGTCATGGGTCGAGAGATTTTGGAAAAGTCTTTGATAAATCTTCGATAGAATCCCGCATGCCCGAGAAAACTTCGAATTCCTTTGACGGTTGTTGGATGAGGAAGCTTAGAAATAACATCAACTTTGGCTTTATCGACTTCAATTCCTTTTCTAGAGATCTTATGTCCTAAAACAATGCCTTCTTTAACCATGAAATGGCTCTTTTCCCAATTTAGTGCTAATTTGGTGTCTTCACACCTTTTGAGCATTTTATCTAAATTGGCAAGACACGAGGAAAAAGAATCTCCAAAAACTAAAAAATCATCCATAAAAACCTCCATTGTTTTCTCTATCATATCGTGAAAAATGGCCATCATACAACATTGGAAAGTTTCGGGAGCATTGCATAATCCGAATGGCATACGACGGTATGCGAAAGTTTCGTATGGGCATATGAAAGTAGTTTTTTCTTGATCTTTAGGATCAATTGGGATTTGAAAATACCCTGAAAAACCATCTAAGAAACAATAAAATTCGTTGCCGGCTAATCGCTCTAACATTTGGTCCATGAATGGTAACGGAAAATGGTCTTTACAAGTTGCTTCGTTTAACTTTCGATAGTCGATGCAAACTCTCCATCCCGTGACTAATCTTGTAGGCACCAATTCATTTTCTTCGTTCTTGACAACGGTCATACCACCTTTTTTCATGACATGATAGAAAAAACGATGGAGGTTTTTATGGACGATTTTTCAGTTTTCGGAGATTCTTTATCCTCATGTCTTGCCAATTTAGATAAAATGCTCAAACGGTGTGAAGATACCAAATTAGCACTAAATTGGGAAAAGAACCATTTCATGGTTAAAGAAGGCATTATTTTAGGACATAAGATCTCTAGAAAAGGAATTGAAGTCGATAAGGCCAAAGTTGATGTAATTTCAAAGCTTCCTCACCTAACGACCGTCAAAGGAATTCGAAGTTTTCTCGGGCATGCTGGATTCTATCGAAGATTTATCAAAGACTTTTCCAAAACACTCCCTTCATTTTTTTGGAAGATTGCATTCTAGCCTTTCAAACATTGAAAAAGAAGTTGACCAAAGCTCCAATTCTCATTGCTCTGAATTGGGACCAACCTTTTGAAATCATGTGCGATGCAAGTGATTATGCAATAGGTGCGGTTCTAGGACAAAGAATTGAGAATCACTTCCGACCAATTCATTATGCTAGTAAGACTATGACCGAAGCAGAAACAAATTACACAACAACAGAGAAAGAAATGCTTGCAGTTGTTTATGCTTTTGAGAAGTTTCAATCATATCTAATCATGAACAAGAGTGTTGTTTACACGGACCACTCCGCTTTTAAATACCTCTTCAACAAGAAAGACGCCAAAGCAAGATTGCTTCGATGGGTCTTATGTAAGAACCTGAATTTATGGTCACTACTATTTTATAATCTCATAATTAATTTGTAAATTTTAAACAAGTTACTTTATTTACATCGAGACATTTTACTGAAATCGTCGTTTTAATTAATTGCGAGCTATGATTAAAACAATTATTCGTCTTGAACCTTACGTAAATTAAACTTTTCCTAAAAACCATACTTAGACAACAAATCAGAGGCTAAAAATTTATGGAAGTTTAACAGACACATAGAACTTGACTTCTGTAAAAGGGATCAGCTAAATTCAAATTTTAAGTGGGGGTTTTATACCTCGTAATCAAGACCAAAATCGACCCATTTTACTGCTTTGACTACTTTTCTAGCAACCAACGTTGAATGACTTCCTTCCCAAACCTTCATAAACCTTCGAGGCCGCGGACGTTCTGAACTATACTCTAAGAGCTACGTTATAGGCAACCAGAAACTTGACAAAAGCTATTACCATCATTGAGATAATGGCCGAACAACACAAACCTTAATATCAGCCTCCAAACCAAATACAAAATTCTAACGCGAATTAAGTTTAATAAAGCCAATTACATCATAAGCTTCTAATTAAACCTAATCAGATTATAAACAATGATTATTATATCATTAATTAACTGATTTTAACAAAACCCCCCTATTCCTTTCATAAAAAGTATTACATGAATTAATTAATAATAACTAACTAGGATTAATTAAAACTATTACCAATAGAGCTTGATTTCTTCACAAAACAAAAAAACCTAATTTTTCCTCATCTTCTCTCTTGTTCAACCAGTCATACAAAGGGGGAGGGTTTGGGATTTTATTTTGTATTTATAGACCCCTAATTAATTATAGATAAGATCTAATTAGTATTTGTTTCCTTTTAAAATTCATTTTTTTCTTTCTTTTTTTCCATCCCCCTTAAATCCATTTTTTTTACTATTCATGTATAAAAAAAATATTTTATTTATTTATTTATTAATTACTTAATTATTTGCATTACCTTAAGTTTTTATAAAAACCTAAGCTTATTTGAGTATACCTTTTTGCGTAAACGCAATTTACTAGACTTTTAAAATAAATAACTTTTCATTTTTATTTTAACCTAACTTTCCAAAAATAGAAATTCACATTTCATTCTTATTCTAACTACTAACACCTATTCATACCTAACATTACTAACACATAAATACGTATACGTAATAATACTTACACGATAAATCACTAAAACGCTTAAATCACAAAATCATTTCCTTGTCACCAAAAGTGAACGAAATGAATTCAACCAATCTCACCACCATTCCAATCTCATTAAGATGATCACACTCAATAGATTGACTACCAATTTCTCACATAATCTATATAAACGCATATAAACACATATAATCACATAACCCATTCATTGCAATAGATACATAAGTCAACACTAATAGTTTGACTAACCTGCTCAAGTCATGGTTGTCACATTATATATGCTTGTTAAGTGAGTAGTGATTAGTAAATTAAGTGTGAAAATAAAAAGGGATTGTTGATTAATAGTTTTTGGATTATTTAGATTGATGTTTTGATTATTTAAATGGGCAAAAGCCGTAAGAATAATTAGGCATTAATCTAGTAATTAATACCTAGATAAAAGATTATTTAAAAAAAACAACGTTGTGAGAAAATAGTTTATTAGACGGGGATTAATTCATCAATAAAAACTTACATTCACACTTAAGGATCTTTTCACCTCACTTGACAAGCATATTCGTTTTATATATATTTTTAGATCTATTTGCTTAATATTTTGTAGTTTAAATCATTAGTATAATTTTTAGTAATATTAAAAATAGTTCCTTTAGTTATAAAAGTAGTTAAATCTAATAAAAAACAAAACGGAAATTAAGCATCCAATTAAAAGCATTAACGTAAATCTCAAATTCAATTCTCACCGTGGACACGACATCGGGAAGATTAATTATTACTTTTCCTAAAGTAATTCTTACATCTAACGGGAAATAATTATAATATTACTTCGACTCGTTTACGACGAATTAGTTTTTGGCGCCGTTGCTGGGGATCGAACTCGGGTCACTCGCGTGACAGGCGGGAATACTTACCACTATACTACAACGATCATATATATTATATCTAGGGAAATCTTCTTTCCTAATCATATATATATATTATTGTTTCCCTTTTCACACTTGGAATTTTTAGCATTTGCCTTTTTCGTTCTTAAATGTGGGGGTGACACCCGACATTTTTGAACATTGAGGCCAATATTCAGTTCTAAGTGTGGGGGGATTTCTGTCAAAATGATCATACCTATGCTTGTCTGTGTCCCACGCAACCCCGTTTTGACCAAATTATTGTTTTATTTTATTAAAAAATTTTGAAAAAATAATATAAAAAGATATTATAAATAAGTAGGCCCGTATGTTAGAACTAGGGAGGTTTTTACTTGACCGGGTATTGCACTCTAGCTTTCCCTTTAGCTTTCGAGACTA